>JAJOOR010085565.1:0-24020 GCA_036250505.1 Solanum acaule | reverse complement strand
GTAGTTAATTTGGGTCAGGTATAATTAACTTGAGTCAAGTGTAGTCAATTTGGATCGAGTATGATGGATGAGTTTGTAAATTAATTTAAGTAATTAAATTGTAGTCAATAGATGGTCGTCAAGTATTTTAAAAAATTATTTAAATGATAATCCGCTATAAAAGTGGTCAATATTGGACCCAAAGGTGGATGTCAGGGGTATTTGGGAGCCAATAGGTGGATGTCAGGGGTATTTGGGAGCCAATAGGTGGATGAAGGGTAGTTTTGTACCATTTCCAATAGTTCAAGGGTATTTTAACCCTTTTCCGTACTTTTTATAATATTATCAATGAGTTATAATTTATGATAGTACATTATTTATATCAAATTATCAATATATATATTCAAAGATATTTATCTGTAATTATCTAATAAATGAATAGATTGTATAACAGTACACAAAATCTAAAGTCATTTTTTTCTTCTTATAATTGATAATTAATAAAACTTTCGAAAAATCTTAAGTATTATTTATGAAACTTTATTGATGATATTTTCTTAATTAGTACAACCAATAATTAGTTGTTTCGTCTTCTACTCTCTTAGGCCATCAAAAGAGTTCCCTAGCATGATTAAGCATATAACACAAACTAGTTAACTAATCAGCGGCGCAGCCAATTAATATCTATATTAAGAAAAATCCAATCAATAAATAAATTTAATTAAGTTTTTGATACTGATCACGTATTCAAATTCTCTTCACAATTATGCATTTTTAAAGTATGCAAATATTTTAATCACATTTTTTAGATATTTAGTTGTATGTACACATTCAACATTTTCTTTTATTTATAGAAATATTATAAAAATAATATTACTATATTTGAGTTCAATCTTTAATATAATTATATGATGCGGATCATTTGTGTTTTGCTATTAAATATTTTTTTTAAAAAAAAAATCATATTTCATTGCATATAATTATGGTTAAGTACTTTACGTTCGTTTAAAAACAATTTTTTTAGTGTATGTGCAAATTGAATTCGTTAAGATTATTGCATAATTTTTTATTGAAATGGGTGGTCACAAATGAGGTGGAAATAATGCTCGATTGGATTGACTTTTAATGTTTGAGTTATAAGTCAAAAGTAATAAGTTAAAAATTTTAATTTATGGCTTTTGACTTATTTTTATCACTTTAGCTTAAAATTAAGTCTTCTATGTACTTTTTAAATTACCTAAACACTCCAAAAGTGCTTAAAAACTATTTTAGCGTAAAAATACTTGAACTAAATTAATTCAAATAGTTATTTTTCCGTCAATAATACTCATTTTTCTGTGATTTTCAAATAAACCAAAAAATAAAACAACTAATTGGTTATATTAACATAATTTTTTTAAAGTTAAAACTGAATGTAATACAAATGAATTATAATATATATTAAAGATATATATCATATGCATTCATTTAAAGAAAAGAATAGCTAGAGGTTGAATTTACCAAGATAATATACCGTACTGAACCACAATAGTAATTAGAAATTATAATTAGTATACTCCTCTAATGTCCATCTTCTTATTAAAGAGAAAAGTTACATGAAAATTAATTGAAAAATGAAATAATATCAAGCCAGAAATGAAAAAAAACAAAACAAAAAGATAACATGTTAATTTACATAAAAACTTCGTAGCCTTTTGCAAACTTTGAGTGAAATAGATACAAAAACTTTTTCATCACTTGATTGGCATATTTGACTCCTCCCAATGCATTACATTCTGATTTTCCTACTCATATTTGCCATATTTGATTCCTCCATATGCATTACCATTCTGAATTTCCTACTCAAGGAATTCCTTTTCTTAACTTATTAGATATATAGGTTGTTTGTATCCTTTTTATTTTATTTTAATTATTATTTATTACAGAGATGTTTAATGCATAGTAAAACGTGACATACCAGTTATCAAACTTTTGGGCTTCTTCTGTTTAGGTAAAGGGTGGTTATGATTCTCCTTTATTTTATTTTATTTTATTTTTTTAATAATAGGATGGGAAAAGAATAGTAAGAAAAGTTCAATAAAGGAGAAAAAACATAAATAATTTTTTAGGTCAATAGAGGAGTGTTTCATCATCTTATCTATATTTAACTTTATTATTATTATTATTATTATTATTATTATTATTATTATATAGATGTTTTCATTCTAGCTTTATATTATATATAGATATAGATTTTGTAATTAATTAAGTAATACATTTATAATAAAAAGAAATGATTTAAAGAAGAAAAAGGGGAAAAAACGTTTTAAAAAAATTAAATAATTAAGATAAAAATACTTTCAATATAAAAAAAAAAGATTATTATTTTGTAATTTCTTTTTTTTTAGCCCTCCCTAGGAGCTCCCATCCTTTTGCTCCCTTTGTGACTCGAACTCGCAACCTTCGGGTTGGAAGTGAGGGGTGCTTACCATCCGAGCAACTCCCTCTTGTCATTATTTTGTAATTGTAATTAGAAACATGACAAAAAATATTTTTTTTTATTAAGAATAGAAATTAGAGAGGTATGAATTATGAATAATTACTCCTTGAAAGTTGGCATGTGGAGAGTCTTTGTTGTAAATATTTTTCCATTAATATGATATTTATTTGTAATAAATTAAATTATTTGTTTTTACAATAAAATAATTAATTCAAATAAGAAAGAAAAGCCAAAAAAAGAACAACAAAAATAAATACAAATAGAGATCATAGAGAGGTGTCACATCACCTTCTCTGTGTTTCTCTTTTATATTATATTATATAGATTCATTGGTTCAAAAGTCTACATCATTATGCTTTTGGAAAGAAAAAAAAGTTAGAAAATTAAAGTGAAATGCATTAACAATTCTTTTCAGTTTGTAAATAGACGTTATATTGAATACTTATTAAAAATTAAATTAAATTAAACAAAATAAAAGTTTGAAAAAAGGAGATCCATCTTTTGGTATATACGTTAACTTTGACCAAAAAAAGTATTTGATGATTTTAATTTCAAACATCTACCAATAATTCAACCTCTTGGTATAATATTATCTTATCGATTTATAATTATAATATAAGTATTCAAAACATTAATCAATGATATTAGTGGAAGATAATAATAACCAAATAATGAAAGTGAAACTTTATTAATTAAATGTTTATATAATTTTTTAGTCTTTTTACGACTTTATATGGTCTTTTCTTCTGTATACAAAAATCATCAACCTTTAGAGTTTATTTAAATAATAATAACTATATTGTTTCTTGGAGAAGAAAAAAGGGAGGATTGATTTATAGTTGCAATTGACGTGCGTCTTATATGGAACTATAAACTAATTAATTAGTTTTGGTTCATGTGACCTTGTAAAGCCATCAATAAATTATATTAAACATTTATAAAATAAATATTTTATGATGATTTTCCTACTTTTTTGACCAAGGAAAAAAAAGGGGATAAATAGAATAGGACATGACTTGCAATATAATTGTACTACTCCACAAAGTTAGGTTAATTTATAATTATCTTGTACAATTATTATAGTAGGAGTAAGAGGTTTGTAGAATATGTTATCTAGGCTAGCTTGAACCATAATTTGTTCCTAGTTTGGTGTAAATTAAACATGATGACACATTGGATGGATTAATGATCAATCAATATATTAACTTAGTCAATTTTGATCCGTTCGATTTAGCTCATTTGAAAGCATGAAGTTACATCCAATGATGTTTTTGAAAATGTGTGGTCTCAAAATTTTGACCTCCAGTCAAAAATAGTTAAACTTAAAGATGCTTATGGGAAGGGTAGAGTTAAAAGTTCAAGACCACCCATTGACACTGTTATTGTCCATTCACCTTCATTGAAAATTACAAGAAGAGGAGAGGGACAAAGACCTAACCTCCAAAAACCGTAAAAAAAATTGTGGAGGACAGTCGACTACAACTATGAGGATATACAATATTTGAGCAAAAGTTTGCCATAGCTAGGATTCTAGAGCTAATTAGCTTACCAAAAAAATAATAATCAGACTTGTCATATCTATGTCTAATATTAGGAAGTTGCATATTGTAAATCACTCATTTAAAAGACAGGGTAATTTGGGCCAAAATATATAACTCAAAATTAACCTATGATAAATTTTGTCGAAATGATTTTAATTTATTACATTTATATATAACAATAAAAAAATTTGCTTGGAAATTAAATATATTAATAAAAAATTAGAGTTGAATGGATTGGACTATGAACTATTATTTGCCTTAACTCAAGTCATCTCAATCTAAGTTTTGACTCATTCAGTTACTCAATAAATTTTGATTCATCTAGATTCAACTCATCAACTCGTGTAGAATCTAAGATTAGTGTGATGACCCACCAATTCGATCATTATGCCACTTAGGTACCATGTGATTGAATTAGGTCATACAAGTTATGATGGCACGCACCCATTGACACAACCATAAGAAGAAAAAAAACATGAAGAATTGAAAAAGGTGAGAAGAAAACAAAAGTAGAATAAGTAGATGTTCCTACCTCTTATAAGACAAGTTGCCCATAAAATACAAACATGACAACCCTAAAGACCACTCTCTATCTCTTCTCTTTTTACAACAAAATTCACTTCTAACTTTAAATATGTATAAACCTAAGTACTTTATAAGAAGATAATTATGAAATATATAATAATCACTGAGGGTTATTATGAGATAGATAAGATCTCTTCATCCTTAATTTGAAGTCAAGCAGTTCTCTCGGATGTCAGTTTTTTTTCTAAAAAACTTTCACTTAAACTATCAAAACTCTCTGAGCGGTGCCTCAGGTGGGCACTGGGGGCATTACTACCAAGGACGCTCGTCAGAAATTCACGTTCTTTTTAGTAATAATTCATGAGTTTGATCCCTATGAATATAGAATAACTCAATTGCCACTAAAAGGAATTTTGTTATAGTGTGTGCGCCTTTGCTTTCTTTTATGTATTATGGACATGCCAACTTTTTTTTTTAGGTTGCTAATTTAGCTATTTTCATTTTTAGGTGGAAGAATATAACAATTAAGAAGAAAAAAAACAAATTAATTGGGTGTGATTGGTACACAGATTATATACACTTATACACATCTTATATATAAATTATACATATATTGTACATCCGCAAATTATTTTAAATTTAAACGTTGGGTAAATGACTATTTAAGTTAATTGATCTTGAATTAAAAAAATGAAAATTATTTCAAACAAACTCACTGATAAAATATTTTCCTATTAATTCAAGAAGAATATATTGTGGTGCTTGGTTTGTCAGAAAATGATTGGCTGGGGGAGTAGAAGCAGCACTAGAAAATAGAGAAGCAAAAAGTTTTTTATTACAAAAATAGAAGCAAGTAATTATTAATTAACAAGAAATGTTGGAATTTGTAAATGGAGAAGATAAAATCATGAAATGTTTTAGGAGATAAATTGGAATAATGTATGACGTTTTGATTCTCAATAATTAGAATCTCTACATACGTTAATATTCATATCATATCATAGAATAATTTAATCCCACTAGCTATTGAAATATTCATTTGGTATATCACAAATATATGTGATATTAATTAGTTCCTGTCTGTTGGGTGCAAGCTGATGAAATATATATACACACACTAGACACATGAGTCTATATCAGTACTGGCCCAATATATTTTTTTATCTCAATTTAAGATATTTTATATAGTTTTTAAATATTTTAAATTATTAATTTTTTTGATTTATAGTATTTTTTACATATGTTTTAAATAATATATATTACTCATCTATATGTCTCGGTTTATGTGGCACAAATAGATTTTCAAGAGTCAGCCAATTTTTTTTATATGTATTTCAAATATTTCAAGCTGTTAATTATTGTGATTTATAGTTTCTTTTACGTCATTTCAAATAATATTGTTACTTCTTCTTTTCCAATTTATCTGACACCAACAAGATTTCAATAGTAAATCGAATTACTTTTACATGATGATGTGAGGTCAAAAATATATATTTTTAATCATTATTTGCCTCATGTTTATTATTTATATTTGTCCTTTTTGAGCATTAATTTTATGAATTGTGCTAAATAGTGTATTTTATTTGTAGGAGTAAATTGGTGTAAAGTTAAAGAAGTTTGGGGGTAAAATGAATTAAATATGAAAGGTTGAAAAAGGAAATCAAGCAGACATATTAAATTTAATATAATAAAGTATAAAATATAAAGTTGCAAAGTTCAAATAGGAAAAGAGAATGCTTCCACGTGGCAGCAGAGGAAAACCTTCAGATTGTTGAAGTCGTGCAGAATTGAGGCGGTTGGACAGTTCACGCGTACAACTGGGTAATTCAACTCCGTTTGGTTTTGAATTCCTAATTTACTTGGACTCAATTATTTTATTTAATGTTCACTATATTTATAAATAGTCCATAGAAATAATTATTGGAGGTATATCAATTATAGGAGATCAATCAGAGGGCATCAAATAAAAAGTCGTCATTACTTTTTAGGATTCTTTTCTTCTTCTTGTTTTCTTAGACATTAGTGGCTAAAGCTCTTGTTCTGGGGCTGTAGCTACGGATTGAATGTTGATTATTTAAGGTTTTTGAATTAATTCTTGGTTGTCATTATAAGTTACTTCTATATTCTTGTTTTAGTATTTCGTGTTTGATCACCATGATATAAACATATTATCTAATCTTAAAATCGAGAGAGGAGGGATTAGATAGACCAGAGGATATAGAGAGTTTGATCGACCCATTAGATTGAGGTGATTTGTGTTCAGGAGTGACGCCTGGATGAACAACTTGCTTGGTTACGAAATAGGATGAAATATAAATGCTCGCCAGTTAGTCTATTTATCCCCGCTCAACGATGTAGTTAGATAGCTAACTGGATTAGGCGACTAGAGGTGTGTAGCCCGACTCATACAATTAACCCTATAAACCAGTAACTTGACAACTAAAATTAGTTCTAAGCCTATAATATGATACATGAAATCCAATACATGCTGCAACCCTGGAATTTTCCAATTATTGTAAATAATTTTATTATTTTGTTCTTGCATTCTTCTCTTGTGGCTCTCTTATATAAATAATTAGATCAATATAATTTAGTAAAAATAGTTAATTGACAAGTCCTTTGGGTTCGATAATCTGATTCTTTTAAGAGCCACTATATTACTTGCGCGACCGCGTACACTTGCGTGTGCAATTGGGAGCAACACATGTCTTTCAATTTTTTTCAAGTTGTTAATTATCATGCTAAAAACACAGATATTGACAAAAAGGTGTCTACTTCTAGAGTTTCTATCCAATAGTAATATATTCAAATCTAATATTTATGTTTATATTAAGCTATTAATTTACCATTATTAAGTAATGAATTATGATGAAACATATACAAAACAATTTTGGTCAAGTAATAGACGTGTATATGTAAAAAACAAATACACGTACCGTTCATTTAAGTAAGTTTTTTTATACTTTGTGTTATAATCAACATGTTCTATTAACTTAAAAAGATTAAATAAACAAATTAGAATTGCTTTTCTAACTATAAATCCACTAGCATGTAAGATAGAGATTCTTATTTATCCAATTTATTTTATATTCCTTTTAAATTTTTGTAATCACCACAAAAATATTGTATTAATGTTGCTAAAAATATTATATGTTGTACCTTTTGTACCAACATGTGAAACAATTGAGACTTAAGGGAGCAAATAGAAAATAAGAGTGTCATAATATATTAATTCTTTGCTTTCATGCTATCCACATAAGAAATGCAAATGTCCTAAACTTATTATTATACTAATAATAGACTTTTAGTGAAATTTCTAATCTAATCAACAAAGAATCGAACCAATTCTCTAAATAATTAATTTTTGTTCATCTATCTAGAACCATAATTTATAATATGGTCCACAATTGCTTGAATATATTATGTCTTATTCAATAGCATAAGTTGATTCAGAATTTAAATTACAAATAATTTTTTATATCATTGAATTCACATACCTTTTAAGTTTAGCTATTCAGAAATTTAAACGATATACTTTTTGATTGTTCGAAGAGGGTTTACTATACTAGGCCCCTACAGAGGAAAGTGTTTATCCCAACGAATATATACTCAGCTCCGCATAACATATATATTAACATACTTTCGGAAAGAACATAGAATAATAATAAATCCATCATTTATGACAAGTTTACAAGAAAATTTGAGCGAGAGACAAGAGACGAACCCATAAACCCCATTGCAGGGTCCTAATCTTCCTTTACTCGAAATAGTTGGGCAAGAAAGGATAATAACAAATGACAAATTGGTCTCTTATATTTGAAGATATATATGTTTAAAATATTTGTTTATATATGCACTGAACAATTTTGATCTCCGTCAAATATTTAACAATTTATATTTGTGATTGTGATATTTCCATCTTAATTATTATCTTGTAAAAACAACAAGAAGCTACACTTGCATGTAGGCTGCATCTAGAATAATTTGGAAATAATTAAAGATGACTATTAATTAATTAACCCATTAATTATTAGTTCTTGGATTCGTTTTCATTTAATCAATAAATTAATTAAAATAATATACTTTATGAACAAATATTCTTGATTATAATTAAAATCAAGCCATTACCACTGATTATTTATATTACCACTAATTACTGTCCGGCGATCGGCGAATCACCGGCGACCAGATGCCGCATATTCGTGTGACGATTACCGATGGGTCCCAAGTTTACAGTGGACCCCACCACCCACCCATTTTGAGTATGGCATCAGCATAGCACTAATAATAATGGTAATCATGAGTTAAACTTAAGAGAATTTCAAAATTTTATATATGTAAAAAAAATAAAAAATTGTAAAATATAATTTTCCACGAAGGGTATTCAATTTGGTTCTAAAGTTAACCGGCTATAACTAGATGCTTCATGTCAGATCCTCGAAAATAAAAACAAAAACATTGGATTAGTGGAGTTAGTATGATATCAGGTAATTGAATGAACATTATCATCTATATCAGCTGTCACACAAGAATTTATAGAAAAATTTCAACGCCCCTCTCCTTACATTTAGGTGGCAGAACACTCCTCTCTAGATTTAAAAAAAGGACGTGTCATTACTTGCGACTAATAAACTTATTAAACTTTAAAAAGAAGATTATGGAGATATTAAAATTATAAATAATATAGATAGTGATAATTAATGTAACAATAGTAAATTTTTATAATAACTTACATGATTGATGGATAAAATGACCAAATTAGGATATTCAAGTAGATTCAAATGGAGATAGTACACATTACACTCACTAGTTAGTGTGAACCACACACATATAAAAAGCTTGCTTTTAATTGATTGCAAAGTGTATTCCACTATCTTCATATATATTTATTTTTTTTTAAAAAGAAAAAATAGAAGAAGCATTACATATATGTTTACTATTAATTAATTTACTTGTCTATAAATATGTTTTATTGTCACACTTCTCCTCCTTGGGAAAAACACAAAAATCTCCTCTAAAAACTTTCGAGTTTTTTTTTTCCTCCCTTCTTATTTCATCAATTTATTTATTTTTCAAAATTTAGAAAAAAAAATGGAGGGGGAATGTAATTGCAATTTTTTTCAAAGATCAAAACCTTATATAGCTATGATTTCTTTACAATTTGGTTATGCAGGAATGAATATTATAACCAAAGTTTCACTTAATAGAGGCATGAGTCATTATGTTCTTGTTGTCTATAGAAATGCCTTTGCTGCTGCAATTATTGCTCCCTTTGCTCTTTTACTTGAAAGGTAAAATTACTCGCGTTACATGTTAAACTATACTGATTGTGTAAAAAATAAAAAAATTATAATATATATATCAAAATAACTCAATTTTTTTTGTTTTTTTTTTTTGGTTGATAGGAAAATTAGGCCAAAGATGACATTCATGATGTTCTTGCAAATATTTGTATTGAGTCTTCTAGGGCCATTGATTGATCAAAATTTTTACTATGCCGGGCTTAAATTGACATCTCCAACATTTTCATGTGCTATAAGCAACATGTTACCTGCTATGACATTTGTCATAGCAGTCCTCTGCAGGTACGTAATATAACTGTGACGTTTAGATCAACTTATTTTTTTCTAAATTTTGGAGTAGTTAGTAATGTTTTTTTTCTCAGAATGGAGAAGGTGAATTTGAAGAAAATTGGAAGCCAAGCAAAGGTGTTGGGGACTATAGTAACTATGGGTGGTGCCATATTAATGACATTATACAAAGGCCAAATTGTTAATTTAATTTGGTCAAATCAAATTAGTGGAACTTATGATAAAGAGTGGCTAAAAGGCTCAATTCTCCTCATTTTTGCTACACTTGCTTGGGCTTCTTTCTTTATTCTTCAGGTATGTTAAACGGTCAACTAACGCTTGATCATAGATTTTAAGAGTTTTTAGATTCCGAGAAACAAACTTTTCAGTTTTAAGTTTCAAATTTCAGAATCTATGATCAAACGAGAGCTAAAGCTGAATTTTATTTCTTTTTCATGAATATTCAAGAAAAGGTGATTAATTAATATTAAGAGTAATTTTAATTTTTCTTTATACAGGCTATTACAATGAGAAAATATACAGCTCCATTATCTTTAATTGCACTTGTTTGCTTCATGGGAACTTTGCAATCTATGGCTTTAACATTTGTAATGGAACACAAAACTTCTGTTTGGGCTATTGGTTTTGACATGAACCTTCTTGCTGCTGCCTATGCTGTAAGTTCCTTTCCTTTTTTACCCTTCTTCTTTGGCACTCGTCGTAAGTCCAGTTGCAGAGTTAGAATTTTGAGTTAAATAAATTTAGAATATAAGAAAGTAAAAACATGGAAAAAATCTAAGGAGATTCAAAATATATAGTACTCCTTCCGTCCCATTTTATGTGAGATAGTTTGACTTGGCACGGAGTTTAAGAAAGAAAGAAAGACTTTTAAAACTTGTGGTCCAAAATGAATGATAGAAATTTGTGTGGCTGTAAATCATTTCATTAAGGATAAAATAGACATTTTATAGTTAAATTTTTACTTAATATAGAAATATGTCATTCTTTTTGGGACCGACTAAAAAAAAAAGTAACTCACATAAATTGGAATAGAGAGAATATATAAATAGAAAATAATTTTGACCTTATATATTGTATAATTTTCTAGCAAAGGTGGTTTCATATGAACCTCTAGTGCCCCTTGCTAGTTTTCTGGCAAAGGTGGTTCAGTATTTTTTTTATACAAAACATATAAAAAATAAAAGAGAAAAAAATAATAACAACCATAAATAGTGTAATAAATAAAGGAAGAATTCGACAAATAATAGTAAATTCAAAAAATAAGATAATAGTAGAATTATTAATAATACTACTAAGGGAAACTAAACAACCTCGATTATCTACTAATCTTCTGCCCTAGTCCTCAATCTTCATCTCTTCTTATTTAGGATCATATTATCGATAAGCTATATAATATCATGTCCCGTCTAATCACCTTTCGATAATGATAAATAACCAAAGTTTTTTTTGTTCCCACAAAATTTCAGGGAATTGTGTCATCAAGCATAGCATACTATGTACATGGTCAAGTAATGGAGAAAAAAGGACCTGTTTTTGTGACAGCTTTTAGTCCACTCATGATGATCATTGTTGCCATTATGGGCTCTTTCATTCTTGCTGAAAAATTCTATATTGGAGGGTAAGTCCAATATCTCAACCTCGAGTTTTCAAGTCAAAAATTTCGTTAAAAATATCTAATATACAATATATATTATGTATATATATAACTTTTAATTTGTATATTTTGGTATAATTTTTTGATCGAAGGATGTTTCGCTAATCAGCCTAAGCTACTATGCAACTGCCCCTCCCCACCCCCCACCAAAACATTTTATCTTTTTGTATCAATCAATTTTTCGTATCACAAAAATTTATTTATTTTATTAAAAAATGTGACTTTTTGAGATAATAACTGTTTAGTTAGATGATTATATGAGAAATTAACTCGTTTTTTATTTTATTTTTTTATTTCAGAGTTGTTGGTGCATTGGTGATAGTGGCCGGGCTATACTTTGTTCTATGGGGAAAATACAAGGATTACAAAGAAAATGAAATTGAAGAATCATCAATAATTCATGAAGCAGTGAAGGGCATTAATGGAAATAATCAAATGATGATTATAGTAATTAATGATATAGAAATGCAAAAATATGGTGAAAAAATAATATCAGCAGCACCAGTATTTAGTTTTCCCATGTTAACTAGAGAAGCACCAAAGTCTTAATTTTTAAATTAAATTACATGTAAAAGAATATGTGTAGAGCAATTTTGATATTAGAGCAATTTACTCTTTTAACCTTGAGAATTTTGTATAAATAACAAATGTTCTCTAATTAGTCCTCAACATCTACTTCATCATCCTTTGTATTTTTTTTTTTTTTATATTTTTTTTTTTTTTTTTAATTTAAAATAAAAGATACTTGAAAGTTCTTATCATATGATATCCTCTCTATTCTAAAATAAATGTCGTTTTTCTTCTTTCTTGAAAATTAATTTAATTAATATTTGAAGCAAAATTAACCGACTCAATTATTCATAGCCAATTATTGTACATTTTTTAATTCCCACTATCCTTTGGATGCTTTTGAAAATGGAAATTGAAAACTATATAGTATATATCATTATCTATTTCTTATATAGAAAAGAAGAAAACGTACGTACATACTTTGTGGATCTATAGAAAGTAAAATTGCGATTCATATTTCGATTAATTATGATTAGACTACTTAATTGGAAAATATTAGTGTTTCAATTTTTCTTTTTTTGGCTTATAAATAATAACAACAGAATCAATAAAATTTTATATGTGAGATCTAAGGAGAACAGTGTACACAAATAACACATATCAAAACAGTTTAAAAACATTAAATATAGCATTTAACAAACAAAAAAAGGATAATATTTCCAAGTTTTAATAGGATCAAGATACTGTCCTACTAATTTATTTTATCTTAAAATATAATAAATATAAGTAATTAATAAAAGGGAAAAATTTTAAGATGGAGAGATGAGGTCTTCAAAAAGAAATAGAAGATATAGAAAAAGACTTGTCATAGTTAGGGATAAAAAGAGGAGGAAAATGATAGTTTTCATTTGTCCTTAGGGATAGAAAGAGAAGTTCATTAAGAACACGTAAAAAAATAATTGAACTTCAGTTATATGTATCAGAATTTTGCGTCGTATAAATTTTAAACATCATATATTTAATTGAAATTAATTGGATATATTTATTTATCAAGTAGAACGAAAACATTACAAAGAATTCGAGAAGCTTCTTTGTTATTTTATTTTATTATTATATACATATATGAGAAAAATATAGAAAGTGGAGTAAGAGTAATTATCATTTCCGTTCACTCTTGAAGAAAATAAAAATAAAAAATGGAAAGAAAAAAAAACTAAAGGAAAAAGATATAGGTCTACTTTTTCTTTTTAATATTCTAGTTTAAATTAAACGGTGTTTATTTTTTTTTATTACATAAGTGAGGTCATCAAAAAGAAATTAAAAAAGAGATAGAAAGAGACATGGCTTAGGGTTAAAAGAGGAAGAAAATGATAGTAGTTTTGTTTGTTTGTATTTTTTCATTTAGTATTGGTATCTGTATTGGAACCTAATAAAATTTTCATATATTTCAAATTTGAGATATTTGATTAATGGTGGAGTAATTTTCAATTATCCAATCACGATCCATGTTGATTGTTAATTTGTTCTTCTTCGCCAACATTCCTTACTCCTTTTAGCTTCCGATTAAAATTACTATGAGAGTTTTGGAGAATTTTTGAAAGACAAAATAAAGTTCAACGAGTTTCATAACTTTGAAAAGTCATCTTTTCTTTTCTAAGTCCGTATTCAATTAAATAATATCGTATAAATTAAGATAGTGACATAATGCAGTATGTAGAGAACCGAGAAAGTTATAAATCTCTAACGTAACAATATCAATTACACCATTCGACACATAATTGAATTGGACAATTGGTGTCTGGTGACATTGCCTTTTGACTGAAAAATAAAATAAAATAACATAAAGTTCTTTAAAAAATTAAAGTAGCAACGTACAATGTTGTGAAAGAATAACCACTACCTATAAGGATATTAAGACTACTCAAATTAATGACTCAAGAATTAGAATGAAAAAACGTAAAATGTTTATTATTGGAGCAACTCATTTGTCTAATACAAATTGACTTTATTTATTTATGACTTAGTTTGCATAGAATTGTTATTCTCATTACGTGACTTAGTTTAGAACTCTTACTTGGTTTATAAATATAAATATAGAGGTGTATTTACAATACAATATAATAAGAAAATCTTTCATGATATCAAGGCCTCAAGAGGTTAAAATAATCCAAATTTAAACCCTCGCCGGAGAAAACAGAAACCTTGAAATAATGGTAAAGTTGTGTACGTATAGTCACGAGTCCGAGTCATGAAAGCAAGTGCTATTTCAACTCCGTCTTGTCAAATCTCTTCTCGTTGAATTAAAAAAAAAGGTCTTGTTCTAGCAAAATCACTATTTTGGTCCAAGTATCAAAAAAGTATATTAATTATTAAGTTGAATATAGTTTTAAAAGACATATAATTGATCATGCATGGCTCACGTATGTACTTAAAAAGAAGGATTTTCCCATCTTCTCAAGAAAATCTTTAACTTTCTAAAATTTTCAAATTATTGAAAAACAATTTATGATCTTTGTCACATTATAGGCCAGTCAATTAATACTCTTTTCTTTTTTTAATTAATTCTCTTGGCCACTCAATGAGTCCTCTTGCATGATTAATAAAAGAAAATACATTGATTCAAAAGTGGACATCATTATGTTTTTAGAAAAACAAATATATTAAAAAAAGTGAAATTCTTTGACGAAAAAAAACAGTTCTTTTAAATGTAGAATATGATTATTGATTATTATGAAGGGTTGTTTGACCTAACTGTTAAGTTGTTGTCGTGTGATAAGAAAATCTCAAGCTTGAACAATGAAAATATGAGATATAGGCAAAACAAGACTATGGAAAATAGATCATTATGATTTGATCCTTTTTCAGTACTCCGCTAATTATTGGATATTAAGAAAAATAGTTAAACACAAATCTATAAAGAAGAAGTACATAGGGGTCATTGAATTAACAAGAGTACTTTGATGTAACAAGTAAGTTGTTGTCGTATGAGCAAAAGGTCACAGGCTCAAGCTGTGAAAACAGATTCTTGCAGAAATATATATATATATATATATATATATATATAATATACTATTATATACGATAGACCCTTGTGGTTCGGCCTTTACTCGATTCCCCGCTAATTACTAAATACTAAGAAAAATAATTTCACAAAAACTTTATAAAGAAAAAGTATATAGGGCACATTGAACTAAATGTCCATCTCTTGGTATGTCAACTTTGATCTAAAAAAAAAAGGTTTCTTAGGAATAATATATCAATATTTCAAACTTTCGGTACCTAAAAAAACATTTATATAAGCAAAAGGGTTTATTCAAAGTATGGAGAATAAACGTTTTCAAATTGTCCATTTATGTAAAAATAAATAAATAAAATAATTACAAATGAAAGAAAGATAGCGACTTTTATTATTTTGGATGTTTATGTAAAAGTTATTTGGCTTAATACCAATTATTACTTAAAATTTAAACTTTTTCTTTGTGATCTTAAAAGTGATTTACCTCTTCAATTTGAAAAAGAAAAGATTAAGATTATTATTCTTTAATAAACTCTTCGTTCCCTTTATTTTTACCATATACATTTTGCACTTCTCTTTGTTAAAAAATATTAATTAAATATTTATTTTACTAAATTATTCATATTTACTATACTTTGAAAATTAATACTCTGAAAAATTCAATAGAAGATTATGAAGATATAAATGAGTTATCATTACAATAGGTATCAATAAGTGGAAGTGTAATGAGGTATATAGTTGAAACACCAAACATACCATTAACGATTGTGGTGTAGTGATAAGTATCTTAATAGGATATTTCGGATTCGACTTCTTGAATTCGTCTTTCATAGGGAGTGATATACTTTTAACATTGTTATCAATTTCACCTGAGGAAAAGACAAAACCAAAAAATTAAAATAAATACAACACATAACAAGTTGGAACCCTTTTGCAACCATAGCCACCATATGCATGATGCCTAGTGGCTAGTTGATGAAAGCTAAAAGTTATATAGTGGAAATTATGTACCCCATAGTAATATGTAAAATAAAATGAAAATAGAAAGAGTTTTACTTTTATACATCGACCACACGAAAAAACTACATTCAATCAAATGTATAAAAAAAATATTTTATTAGATCAATCGAAAGATAATTATAGTATTCCTATTTCTTGGAATAATAACTTGTTATACTAGTAACATATAACTAAAATATGTTGATAACATAAAATAAAAAAAATAACAACATATACAAATTATATTATTAAAAAGTAGAAGAATTTTTTTTTAAAAAATAAATAAATTAAGATCAATATAGGTGTTCCTACCTCTTGTAAATTGTCTTTAAAAATGCAAACATTGGAAACCCAAAGGGTCACCTTTTGTCTTTCCGCTCCTTCCTACAAACAAAATCAAAGTTCAAATAATACCCAAAATAAAAAAAAAGGAATGACAAATATGTGATTGTTTTCTCCTTATGACTCGGTGTTCAGTATCTGTGTTAGAATATGATTAAATTTGAAGTTACGCAACAAAAGTTTCATATTACAATAAAGCACTACCTAATCAAAATAATTTCATATCAAGATTCAGATCTGAAATATCTTTCATCGATTAGAAAACAAATGATTGTCACATTTGTTTCATCATACAAGAAACCTAGTCAAAAGATGAAACTTTTGCAGTGCACCCAATGTTTTCATCATGTAACTATGTCGACTAAAAAAAAAGTAACCCACCAATGTTTGTTTTTAAAATAAAAAATTGTGGCTTTTATATTATAAGGTCATGATGTCCTTTAACATAGTGTTATTCTAGGGTTGCAACATTTGGTTTGTATGATTAGATATCCATATTATATTATGTGGTCTTTTTGTGCTCCACTTCATCCTTTTTACCTGCCTTTGGCTTCTTTCTTAATGGACATTGCAACTTGGGTTTTCAGGTTCAACATAGGGGTATTTTAGTCCATGTGATGTTGTTAAAGAAACGAACTTAGACCTAACTCAATTTCAAAAGTTAGTTAGTACAAAATAATTGTCCGGTACTATATAAAGATACCATATATGATCTCTTTTTCATCTGATGTGAGACTCTTCAACAACTGTCATAAATAATATTTTAAATATTGAAGTTTAGTATTAATTATAAATAATAAATTACAATTAAGATTTATAAAAATCAAAATTCGACATTTGAGAGGAGCTACCTAGGGATCCTGATGTTGCAGTATGCTCGGTTGTTAACTTTAGTTCGTCTACTCATATTGGTTTTACGATCAATTGTAGCCTCAACTACACAAATATCTACGTAGTGTAATTTCAATTGCACATTTAACATGGCGTTCAGACTTATATGCTTTTCAGAACTAAAGGGTATTCGAGTTTGCTGCTTACAAAGTATACCGTATATATAATCATACACCTCACAACAAAATCGTGTTGCGAAAGTGGGAAAAAAGACATTTTTTCAAACTGATGGATGATGTTATTTCATTCATGATCAATATTACTCACATCATGAGGTAACTCTCGTAATGAATTAGGCCAAGGATGAAAATTCTTCACATAATATAAGAGTCAGATTGATCTCAATTCATAATAAATTACACAATGTTCAATCATGGGTGTATGCAGGGAGGGAGCAAGGGGTGTCATATATATATTCCACATATCGATGGTTGTTGGGATATACTGTCTCCTTATATAATTTTGAACAATTTAAGTCACTTTCTTGAATTATATCTATCATGTATAGGAGGTATTATATTAATTATAAATATGATTTCTCATGGACTAAACAAAAAGGACAATTTGGTCATTTTAAAACTTTGTGATGTTTTTCACTTTCGAGTTGCCCTTCTACTTGCCCATCATGCAAGCACTAGTTCACTAATTAATATATAATTAATTAGTCTAATTAGCAAATAATTAATTACTAAAGCTAATTGTTTCGATTTAGGACCACTAATTATATGTTTCATCACACTTCCCTTTTTTAATTAACCAAAATAGTTCAAGATATTTATGTACTCATATCAAATTAAGGCTATTATTAGGAAAAAGTACTGATCAGTAGCATTAATTAGTGTAAATTGTTCATAAAGTATCATCAACAATGTTGCGTTTTTTTTTCTTTTTCGGTTTAACACTCTTGTTTGAACTAGACTAATTTAGCTTTGTATCAGGTAGAGCTCCTGCCGAATTCAAAAAAAGAGAGCTTATTTTCACTTGAACGTTTGAGATCTTAGTTAAATACAAAGAGATAATTCTAGCTTTCCTTCTTAAATTTCATTTCAAATTACTCATTGATCACCTCATGGGCTTATCTGAAGATTTATTGTATGTCATTCATATCAATCGAATATTTATTATAATCACCAAAGGTCACTGCTTTTTTTTTTGCGTATGGGACTCCAAACCTACGATAAATGTATTAAATCAGTATGTACACAGAAAAAGATACTAAGTCGGGCCCACACCATCAATTCATCTCCTCGAATCATTGGTAATTTTAATATCAATTGTTTAGCTAAAACACACAAAATATACTTTTATATTGATGTGGTATTGTTCACTTTGACCAAGCATGTGCGGTTTAATTTCCCCAAAAGTCTCACAACATTAAAAATATCAACTACACATTATATGTAGGCTCTTATTCTTTTCCACTACCAATTTGAGATTTTGTTCATGCACCCAACACGAAGTATATATCATCAAGTGGATTAATTAAGTGCTTAATCTTTAATTAAGCAATTGTTATCATATCATCAAACACTTAGGCTAAAGTATATATCATCAAAGTTGTGTCCACCTATGTGATCATCACAATTAAGAAGACTACAAATAATTAAGTTGATAATTACGTAATTGATAAACAGTGTTTTTTTCTTGGTGGATATCCACTAATTAATTAATTAATTGCATCAGCAATTATCAAGATCCAAAAACATGGGAAGAAACACTAAGAAATCACAAGTTATTAAAGGCAAAAAAGCTATATATTACCCTAATCTTTGCACATGTAATTAGCTGAAATTGGTTTGTCCAAAATATCACAAAGATTACCTTTTTTTAATGTCCATTTAAGTCTCTCATTTTTACCTTTTTCCACCTTATCGATATTCGGTATCTAATAGAAATCTGGTTAATTTGAATTTGTAACGATACAAAGAAGATTAGTGTAATCCATGTGAAAAAATGACATACGTAAATCGAGAAATCGATATGTATCTTGCATCTACTCGTTGATTCGTCATACTAAGTTAGTTATTAAATTTAACCCATGAAAGTATGAATCATCGACATACTAATTATTAAATCTCCTTTTTTTTCTTTTTTTATATTTTGACCATTTTAATAAAAATTCTGATTGTTCTACTATCGAAACTTAATCAAGATGTCTGCATTATGAATTTTCATAGGGTGAATATTTTGCATATAATCCAAATTAGCCCATCTTTTATAGCCAATTTGAAAAGTTAGTATTTCAAGATCAAGATAAACAAATAGACAAAAGAAAAAGGAAGCGTGCACATTAAGAACAAAGTAGGAAAGATATACGATCATTTCATTCTTAATTAATTAAAATTTCGAATTTAAGATTTAAAAATTTTAAAAAAAATTGGTATAGAATTTATCCAAAAATCCTAACTTTTTTGAGATAGGATTTCGAATCGTATCAAGTTAACTCCTCAAAGTGTTGGGTGCAATATATTCATGGACTGACAAAGCGAACTCTCAATTTGATTAGAAGAGCTTCGAGATCTCTCTTTCTTTTCCTAAATTTCGACTAGCGCGATTCCTTTTCTCCATCAATTTGAATTTCATTTTATTTTTATTTTTAATTAAAGTAGTAAGTAGCTAACTAGATTTCAGACACATGCTACATTGAAAATCTCCAAAGAAATTCGAAGCGCCTATATATGCTGACGTGCTCTTTCCTTTTTTTTAATGGACTTTACGTAGCATAAATTCAAATTGATAAAAGATATCAAATATCAGGTGGAAAAATAATTGAAAGGATGATCTGGTCTTCGACAACATACAAATTTCATTATTAGGGAAATTGACAAAACTCAGTCAAATATATAAACATAGGACATGGAAAAAAATATTATCGAATCTATTATAATCCAAGCACTTTATATGCTTCTTCTTTTTTGTACTTATTAATGTCGATTTGTGAAATTTTCAAAACTTTGTTTATTAATTTCATGAAAAAAAAAACACTCACTATGATCAGATTTGTTTCCTTTTAGGCTGGCCATGTCCATTAATTATGCTTTTTTAAAAAAAATAAATAATAATCTATATATTAAGCCCGTTGATGTGGCACCCTTCATAGGCCAGGAATCACATTTATCTTTTTTGTTGTTTTTTCGGACTTTTTTCCTCTAATTTTTTCAATTATATTTAATTTATTTTAAATTAAATCTTTAACAGCCCATACAACCATTAAAGAAAAAAAGTAATTGTCAATTAACACAGCCCCTCACCCTTCCCAGATGAAGTAACTGTTTTATATCAATATATACATTTAAATTAAATCTTTAACATCTCATACAGTCATTAAAAGAATGTAACTGTCAATTAATACACCCTTTCTAAAGGAAGTCCAAACGACATCCTATTAATTTCATTTATGTCCAATTATGGTATAAATAATAGTAGGGATCCCAACTATGGCATATCATCCACTAAGCTATCTGCAAAATTTAGATAAATTTTTTTCCCTGCATGCTTCTGATTAGCCATCGATCAAAAATCACAAAAGCAATGGAAATATCTACTGCAGCTACTAGAGATATTTCTTTGTGGACAGTTAATAGGGATTAATTTGAAATACATGGAGGAGAAAATTTTCCTTTTTCTTTAGATTGTTGATTTATTTTTATTTTTTATATTAAAGCAAGATACACGTTGGTGAAAAAATGAAGAAGTAAAACGTTGTCATATTAAGTTTAAAGGGAAGGAAGATGTCAAGAAAAGAAGTAAATGTTGCCAAACGTTGCAGATTTTGAAAAATTGATGGGTGAGACAGAATGGAAAGGAAAAAGGATAGGAAATATTCAAAGACAAAAACTTGCTAAAGATTCGAATTACTGCGATCATGTTATCGACTAAGTGCGAAGTTACGAGGGTGAAAATTTCCAATCTTTTTTTTTCTTTGATTTGCCTTACATTTTAACATACATATTTTCATCAATCTCTTTTATTATCAAATTTTGCCTATAAAATTTGTTACACTTTCATTTTTGATTGCTAACTATTAATATTAAGTAGGAATAATATTGATCTTTTTTAACATTTAATTCTATACTTCTGATACATAGAAAGATAACATGACTTTTCTCTTAAGCAGGATTTTTATTTCTGTGTGTGAGTATTTTTTTAATTTTGGCTTTTTTGTATTGTCTAATCTCTCTCAAAAGTGTGAATTTTTTCTTTGAGTATATATATATATATATAAAATGATGTGATACTTACATATATATTTCATTTAATATTTGAGAAACTAGATGAAAATTCCATCCATATATGTAATGCTACTTTTAACAAGGTTATTGAGTTTCTTTTGAGGGACAAATAAGTCTAAACATATAATTGAGAATAATAATTTATATTTAAAAGGTTAAAAGAAGTGTTACAATAAAATTAAAATAATAAAAGTAAGTGTAATATCATAAATTTTAAGAGGTGATTGCTATAAATTTAAATTCGAACCATTTCAGAAAAGTCAAATTCGAAGAAGGTTTATGAAATTATTTCTTTTTTCCTTCATAGATCTACTATATTTATGCTAATTAATGTACATGTTAGTTCTACATTTTATGCATTTATATTAGAAATAACATATTTTTTAGTGGAAGCAAACTTTAAACTAATCCTTGCACAAATGTCTTAAATATGTATATATTCATTCATTTTTCTGTTAAATCTATTATTTTTATTTTTATTAGCATGTTATAATTATGTAAAAGAACGCACTCAAATGGATACTAAATTCATAAATTTTAAATTATAACAACTCTAACATTAAAGAATAAGTATTAGATTGTGCTAATTAAGGATTTTTTTTTTTTTTTTGATAAAATCAATGTCTAATGAATCTAAGTCAAAATTACAATTATAAGTGTTAGAATTTGTAATATAATTTATTTGGATTTGAATATTGAAAAAATCGTTAAAAATATTAATTATATTATAAATTTTATAAAACAAAAAAAATTGTAAATTCAATATTTTTTTATACCGCGCGTAGCGCGGTTCAGTTTCCTAGTTAATTAAATAATTATACAATTATTTTAGACAAGATTTTAGTGAGGAGATTTCAAATCAATCTCCTTTCTTTGTGGAATTTTGTGATCCACATGCATGCTCTTTCATGAAAGGCACTTTAAGTAAAATGGAATCGACGAATTCAATAAATATATCAATTTATATAAATTAATTGAGTTATTTGTATGTGACTAATCAATTTTATTTTTTTCCTTAAGTTCAAAAGAACTTAAAAAGTCATACGAATAAAATCGTCTTTAGCAAATTAGCGGGGAGTGTTGGAGTACTAAAGCCCCTTAGAGAATATTGTATATACACGAAATTCAAATTAATCGAATTAGTAAGTTCTATTAAAATGAGAATATTAAATTAGGGAAAAATTACTCATCTACACACCTTTATTTACCATAATTTCTATTATTCCCTACCATTTTAAAATATTACCAAAATCCCTTCTTTTACTCCTAAATCCTAACCTCCTGATACATAACTTCATACTCCCAAAACTAAGGTTTCTCTTCCTTAATTCACTCTATTAATCTCTCCCTAACTTCACTCCCACAATCTTATTTAATTCCTTCTTAACAATTTGAAATTCAAAATCAATAGGTAATTTTCGTCTTCCTTGATTTTCGCCATTCATCCTTGTTTTTTTTTTCATCATCAATTTACTAGCGTTAATTCAAGTCTCAGTGGGCACATGTTGGTAAACGTATGAAAAAAGTGTGTGCAAAATATGCTTACCATACTTGACATGTTGACCCAATATCATAATATTATTGTAGTTGATGACATGGTCTAGCCTAATGAGAATGAAACCCAGAAGGGATCAAAATACACAGGGACAATAAGGATCTGGGGAACTTGGTAGCCTTTGTTGAAAAGATAGATGTTGACTTTGTTGGAGAAGGCAAAATCGAAGAAGGATGCATCTTCACACCTATCTTTATCAAAGTTATCGATTCTCAATGTATCTTGTTTATTTTGTTTCTTAAATTAACCTTTGTTAGTGGTATGAAATTTCGATACATTAATGCTACAATAAATTTATGTTTTTTGTAATGCATCATGTATATATTTATTACATTGATACATAATTCTAATATTGTTGAATATTCGACTAGTGAGTTTCATGTGCAATGCTTATATACTTGATACATAAGTAATGCTTAATGTATCATTTACAATATATCAAGTTTTATAATGTATCATCAATATTTTTTAATTTTAAAAGGATATAGAACACTTTACTAGCAATCTTTACTTCTCTAATGTATCTGATTCTCCGTTCATCCTTGTTTTATACAATGTATCATATTCATATTTAAGGTGTTGATACATAACCCTAGTGTTGTTGAATCTTCGATTAGTTTTATCATGTTCAATATAAATGTACTTGATACATAAACACTACCTAATGTATCATTTGCATGTATCAAGTTTTTCAATGAATCATCAA
>JAJOOR010085564.1:0-19384 GCA_036250505.1 Solanum acaule | reverse complement strand
TATAAATGTACTTGATACATAAACACTACCTAATGTATCATTTGCATGTATCAAGTTTTTCAATGAATCATCAATCTCATTCAAATTTAAAAGGCAATATAGACCGTAACAAATCACTTATGTGTTATGTATCTGCACTCTTTAATATTTGTTCAGTCTTATCCAACTTAGAATGCGATGTATATGTACATATTACCCAATAATAATCTTGATACATAAAAACTCAGACGACATGAAATAATCTGCAAACATTAAAAAATTCAATGATACATTATATGAAATACATTTTTTTTCAATTTTCAATACAACACATATCTAACAACAAACAACACATGTCGGCACAATTTTGTAACCATCTTATAACATGTATTGGGTACATTAGAATTATCAATGATACAACCATTCACAAAAATTCAATATTGATATATATTAATGTATCATCCATATTTGTCTTGATCAAAACAAGTAATTTACATATCTTAATTGTTACACTATTTATATGTACAATATACACAATAATAACCTGATACAAATGTATCTAATCCGTTCCAATTGTTAATCCATTTATTACATGTATCATATACAATATATTATGATGATACATTTTTATAAAAATCACATCCGGATACAATATAATGTCCACATCATAATCTATAGATACAAAATTACAATACACACGGATCGTTTACCACTAATGTATCATGACTTACATATTCACATCAAAACGATAAAATAATACTATAACAATGATACATTAAAAAAAAGTATATACCAATGGTGGAGAGGGCAGAGGGAATGGTGGAGGAGGTGGTTGAACGGCCGGAGATGGATAAGGAGTTAATACAAAAGATAATTTCTTCGTCGGATAAGAAGCCAATGAAATAATGGCACAAACACCATATGGCAAATCATTGTTTCTTCTTATATATCCATATCCCTCCACTCTCCATGATTAACCCCATGAGTTCTTGATTATCCAGTAGTTATCATCTCTTTCGAAACTATATCCTACTATTAGTACTCCATGGCATCTGGACTACTAGAGCAACTTCCATCATAGATTCCCTACATATTTTCATAATACAAAAGGACAAAGTGCACGTCATTTTTGGAATTCTTGAAAGAAGAAAGGGCAAAAAAATGTGTAAAAAAGGAGTAACAGATAAAAGTACCTCCTCTAGACAATTGAAAATCAGCAATTGTTCCATCGATGCTAACATTGACAGGTTGTTGAGCAACAACACAAAGAAGGGCAATTCCTCTTGTGGAACTTTTACGATTTCAAATTGATGGAGAAGATGAAAATCTGAATTTTGAATTTTGTGAAGTTGTTACAGATTGGAATGGATTGATATCAATCAGATCTGCGTGATTTATGGAAAAGAAAATCAATTTTATGTTAATATTCCATATTAAGCGCAACAAACAAGTTTTATAATGTATCACAATTAATGTATCCGGATGAACTTATGTATCCGGATGACTGATACTTTAAGGGATTTTTGTAAAATAGAAAAAAAATAGGGATAGGATGTAATTTAGATTTTACACTATGGGATTTATGTAAGTTTTTCAAATGAAGATTTTGGTTTCATATGTAATATGCACCTAATTCATATATCATGTGGGTAAGTTGCACTTTTATCATTCGAACATAAGTTTTCATTCATAATGACTTTACTCCCTACGCAACGTATCGAATATTTTTCAAGAAATGCAACATATATACATCGGGATGACTTTGTTTCTCCTCAAAGGCTATGAATATTTAATAGCCCTGCAAAATAGATCATGTAATGACCCTCAAGGTCGTTTTGTGATTTGTGCCTCTTTTTTCTCCTTGTTTGACCATCCTAATAGATTATGTTAGTTGTTTATGATTTGAAGGAACGAGTGGCATACGATGATTAGGTGCATTTCGAAGAGATTTTTAGTTTTTGAGGTTTGAAATTTGAAAGATTTGACCAAAGTCAACATTTGGGATTGAAGAGATCGGCTTGGAGTTTCAACGATTTCACTAGGTCTAGATGATGATTTATTTGGTTTGATGATTTGCTAGGTCCCTGAGGCAGAGTGATTTGGACCTTTGGGTGGAATTCTAATTTCACAACTTTATGTATACGTGTATCCAAAACCATTTTCATCTAGTGTACCTGATATCATATTCATCTAATGTATCCAATATGAAACATCTAGTATATCCGTGAATAGATACATGCATATAGGAATATACATTGATACATTCAACCGTATATCCATGCATAGATACATGCATATATAAATATACATTGATACATTCAACAGTGTATTCGTGCATAGATACATGTATTTTGATACTTGATATATATGTATCAAAAATACATGTATCTAGTATGAAAATATGCACTAATACATTCATCAATTGTCTTTAAGTTATCGCAATCGAACAGAAAGCAAGGAGAGAGAGAGAGAGAGAGAGAGAGAGCAAGAGAATGAGGGGAAACAGAAAGAGAGGACGGGGGGAGGGGGAAAGCAGAAGGAGGAAAGAGATTATGTAATTAGTTTAAAGTGTAATGAAATTTAGTAGATATGATAAGGATGTTTGTCTAATTGAGTAGTTTTTCACAAAAATATTACTTTTAAAGAATCCTAGTGTTGTTTTTTTTCTTTAAAATCACTTGAACTAACAAATAAATAGATAATAATATTTGTTTCTCCTCAATCACATTTTATCAATTAAAATAACTTCATGTACATTTTTAACTTATAATATAGATCATATATAAGGTCATAGTAACCTCATCATTAATTTTCATTTAAATAACAATAAGAAAATCCCTAATAAAATAGGAAACATTTTTTATTTCTAAATCTTTTCTGAATTAAATAGGATAAACATTTGTTAATAAAAAAAATTATTATAAGAAAAAGAATGTCTTAAAATAACTATATATTATTTCGAATAGAGACATTTTCGGACCAAACTTTACCAACAGCAAAGGCATTTGTAAACCAAGCTATTAACCAATGGCATTTTTATTCAATTTCGTACAGTTTAAAGGTATTTTTAACCCTTCAACGTCAACAAGCTTCTGCCAACAATTATCTGATGCTTTCTTGGATTTATAGCTACAACACTATCACTGGCTATGAAGTGA
This sequence comes from Solanum acaule, assembly GCA_036250505.1. NCBI lineage: Eukaryota > Viridiplantae > Streptophyta > Magnoliopsida > Solanales > Solanaceae > Solanum > Solanum acaule. Next base: position 16,247 of record JAJOOR010085564.1, on the reverse strand, counting down.
ACTTTACATTAGCATTTCTAGTAAGAAGAGAATTGAAGACCCCATCTTTTCCAACCACAACACAGGCAAAAAACATGAGAAGAATGGAAGTTTACTGCTAGCTAAGCTTATTGCCATATCATATGGTAAACGTTAAATTCCCCGACGGACATGGGTTCTATAGACAATCAATCACCTAATTCTGGTTGGATTTACTTCCCAGTAGAAACTCTATTATGTTTATCATCTATCGAGATCTGGCGATCACTTCACAGATGAGCCACCTACAATATGTGTTGAAACTTGGATTGGTCCTGGTTTACGAAAATGCTGAAGGCCTGAGATTTACTTTGTAACAACGATGGAGATTCGCCATCCTGGACAAGCAGATTAAATATTGCAATTGAGATAACTGCTTCTGCAGTTGTCTATCTCTATTCTGCAGTTGCTACACCAAATGAACAAAGTACTTGTGTTGCTAAACTTTATGATTTCTCACTGTCCATATCACAAGTACAAGATAGTATGTAGGATGGACATATGGGGACATCAATTCTGAATATTGGTATTCAGGTACAGTTACTCAAAAGGCAGATGTTTTATCTGGGAAAAGATGTATTATGCTTTACAAGTTCCTGGATATTTTTCCATCAAGTCAGCTAGTATTCTATGCAGCTCGATCTCTAGAATACACCAAGTGGTGGATAACATGTTGTATCCCTGTAACTTCACCAATAGCTCCCTTTTACTATCTTAATATTTTAATATAAGTTTGATCTTTTAGACCAAAAGAAAAAAATGTATAGCCTGAATGTTGAGAGCTTTTCTTCACAGTTACTTTTCTTTATGAGCACTTGCAGTCTAAAGTTGTCACTTAGCAAATTATCACAATCCATTCACTCTCGAACATAGCTGCTCAATATAGGTAGATGTAAAGCTACGTATTCTGGAAATTACATCACTGTCTGTCACTTAACCTAGAGGTTCTGAGGAACATGCAAAAATCAACTAAAACCATTTGGATACCTCCTCTAAGATACTTTCAGATAGTGAACAATTTCCTAAAAAACTAAGTTTAGAAGTAATTATGTTTCCAGTTAGATGACTACATCAGAAATTCCATGACCAACATATATGATCTCTCTGCATTGTTACAGATCAGAAGGTATGTAAGCTACATTTCCTCGACAAAAATGCAATTGCATGAGTCCTCTATAGCTATGACCATGCTACGCCATCAGCTCAATGTAGAGTCCTACCATCTCACAGCTTACAAGACTGCAGGTCAGAATCAACTTAACAAGTTACTCATCCAAAAAGAAACTTGGATACCTTATGGTGATGAGATAGTGTTCTCTCTGAAAAGCAATTGATATGAACCAGTATTGATTCCACCCTCTCCACTGCCCAGAATGCAAATAATACTAGGGATCCTTCCTGTGGCAAGGAAATAAGGAAAGAAAAGGCTTCCACACTTAGAGCCCGTTTGGATTGGCTTAAAAAAGGTAGTTTTTAAGTCAAAAATACTTTTGGTTTTTGATTTAAGTCAAAAATACTTTTTGATTTAAGTTTTAAAAAAAAAGTAGGGGGAGACCTACTTTTGGTTTTTGATTTATTTTAAGTCATTTTTAACTTATTTTGAGTAATTTTTAATCTTGCCAAACACTTCCTAACTTATTTTAAGTCATTTTTTTGACTTATTTTAAGTTATTGTTATATTTGTCAAAAACTGACTTAAAGTAGGTTTGACCAACTTTTAAGCCAATCCAAACACCCTCTTAGTCAAGTGGAAGAGCATCATCACAAGTAAGATGCAAGGTGGATTAGGTATCAAGAATCTCAAAAACCAAAGCAAAGCTCTTAAGGTGAAGTGGCTATGGAAGTACCATCAAGAGGACCAAGCACTCTGGTATAGGGTGATCAACAACGAGGATGGGGACCTGAATAAATGGGTAACCAAAGAGGTAAATACCCATGGGATTAGCCTTAGGAAATCCACCATAATTTTTTGGCCTTCCCTCAGTAATCAGTCAACTGTCAAGGTACAAAATGGCAGAAAAACCAATTTTTGGTTTGATAAATGGATGGGTGTTGTGAGCCTCAAAGATCGTTTCCCTGGCATCTTTACATTGGCTCAACACCAACAGAAGATTGTTGCTGAAATATGGACACAACAAGTTGGGATATGATCCTTAGAAGAAATCTGAATGACTGGGAAATTCCCAGAATACTTGAACTGTTTAAGGTTCTGGAGAATTTTCAAGGTACACAAACGGGTGAGAATTATTTATGGTGGCAGGAGCACAACAAAGGTAGTTACAAGGTGAAGGAAGGATACAAACAGATAAGTCTTGGTGGCATTCAAGACTTCAAACAGCCTTGGAAGCAAATCTAGAGGATCAAAGTGCCACACAAAGTGGCATGCTTAATGTGGCTAAGAGAGGAATCTCTCTATGCAATAGATGTTCCTTATGTGGTAAGGCTACTGAGACAGCAAGATATCTCTTCTTACATTGCAACTTTACTGAGCAGTTGTGGCAGATTTTCCTTAATCACATAGGCATCTCCTAGAGTATGCCTAGCAAGATTGATGAGACTCTACTCAGTTGAGAGATGGCTGGAGCTGGGGCTACAAACAAAGAAAGATGGAGGATGATCCCTGCTTGTATTTGGTGGGCTATATGGAGCGAGAGAAATGATAGATGTTTTGAGAATAGGAACAACATGCAGGAAGTCAAGCTGAAGCGTATTTTGTTGTTCTGTTTTTGGTGTACCGATGCCTACTCCAAGAAAACTGAGTCCAATCATAGATGTTTTAGGGTGGTTCAGCTTTGGGGTAGATTATACTTCCTTTCTGCTTAGTTGTAAATATGGTTTTTCAGTACTACTTAAGTACTATCTTAAATACAAATGTTACCAATTTCAAAAAAAAAAAATATACATCTGCATTATACTCATACGTAACACCTTATTCAGCTATGATGAACATCGCATTTTTCTCTATTCAGCAATTTATCTTGAACACAAAGCAAAACAGCTAGAATTGCAAGGGGCAGAAATGGAGAGGAACGAATATAATGCGCATGACCAACCTAACTAGTTTGGCATTGAGGCAAAAAGCATTGTTGTTTTACTAAATGATACATGTTCTTCGCCAACAAGCCAGAACAACTAAAGTGTTATTCATGTCATGGACAAATTGAATTGGCAGCAAGACATAATTAGGACTTAGAGGGGGAGGGAAGAAAGAGAATGTACGATCTTCCACCTCTTATAGCCCTAAATATTTAATGCAAAGAAATGATTATCACTTTACTCACGATGATGTGATAGGAACTTGTCAGAGATCAAAAGCTAAAGTAACCCAAAAATGCTACATCTAGTCTTCTTTCTTCCCATCAGAAAATAAATGGGAGGAAGGGAAAGGTTGGAGAAACTAATATTTCTCCTGCTGGAAGTTTATACAGATACTACTACACTATAGAACATAATATATGCATACAAAGTCTATAATGCAAACAGTATAGAACACTTCCTTGGGAAGAAAGCTCTAATACACATCCAAAGCTGTAACCTACAGCCATGGGACAAGCAGCTTGGAAGCTATATCTACATAATTTGATACTCTATGCATGATCAAAGATGTTATTCAACAGGTTCCTCCAACTAAAGTAACTCACTTTTGGTTTACTCAATAGCAATATAGCATCATGACACTCCTTTATGTCAAGGAAACCGAGATGTAAAGACAAATAAATAATAGTTGGAATCAAAATGCAATTGGAAGGAGAATTCGCAAAACAAAAAACTAGAATGGTCAACAGTTCAAATTGTGATTCCTCAGACAAATTCATTTTTCATGCCTATGGCAGTTTTCATATGGGTTTAAAGAGCTTGTAAAGCTTCTAGACTCATTTAGTCCCAAACAGCTTTTGCTTTCTCATAGATCCAATCTCACTTTATCATGCATCCATCCTTTTTGGGATTTGCAACTGTTTCACCTGATTGGTGTCTCTCTATTGTACATAACATATGTAATTGATGAATATACAAAAAATTATTATAAATAACATATTTCCATTGTGTCAATCATAACTCACCAAAATGGTTGTTTATTGAGCTGATGTTGCGCCAACAGAGAACCACTAGGTAAATATAGGAAAAATGCACATCTCTATATCCCTGTTGAAAGTCTTAGTTACGAAACTATCATTCTGATCCATTCAACACAAGAAATTTGGCAGCAAACATTATTTTAAAATGAAAAAAAAAAATATCCTTTCTTCAGAACTCTAATGGCTGTTCAGCATACAAAATGCAGGTGATACAATTTTAAGCCTGCTATTATCTCAGACCATAACATAAAAAAGAAACAGAAGATACAGATCCCTACAGCTAAAGGCAGAGATAGGGTACCTACTATGCTGTAGCCGTTATTTCATTTGTTCCTACTTCTTCCTGTTCTAACTCCTTAACTGCTCTTACAAGACCCCTTGTGATTGCATTTAGATGCACCCCATTCTCCTTCATCTCCTCAAGCAGTTTCTCTGCTGTTGTCCAATCTAAAGCCTTAAGGCAGAGAGATTGAATAAATTTGTTATATTCATCCGCATTAGGCTGAACTCCATACTTCTTCATCTCTCCCAATAGTTCCAGAGCCTTGTCATACTGTTCGAGCTTGCAATAGCCCCGAATAATTGTGTGATAAGTGACGGGACTTAGATTGGAGTGCTTCTTTTTGGCTTCATTCAAAATCTTGCAGGCCTCCTCCATCTCACCTCCCTTTGTATAACCACTCATAATTACACTATAAGTGTACACATCAGGTTTCAAACCTCTACCCTCCATCACCTTCAATAGTTTCTTAGCTTCTCCCATTTCTCCCTTCTTGGAGAGTGCATTAATAACTGTGTTGAAGACTGCATTGCCAGGCGGTGGACCTGCCTCTATCATTTTTAAGAGCAAGTTTTTGGCCTCATCAATGTCTTCACTGCAATAGGAACGCAGCTGTTTTTCCCCTGTTACATCATTTGCCCTACACAACCCATTGATGACATGTGAGAATGACTTAATGGCATGCTTCCGCTCCTCTTTGGGGAACTCATCCAACATCTCCATTGCAAGTTTAACTCCTTCATCTTTGCGACAAAGAGAGCTGATCAACAACTTAATAGAAGATACAGGCAGATTAATATTTTTCTCCTTTGCCAACAAATAAACCAGATGTGCATCTCTAGACTTATATCCTTTACACAGAAAAGAAACAATCTTTCCAACTTTCTCAGCACCAGGCAACATATCAGCATTAAGCATCTTCTCACAAACAGTAGAAGCCCAATCATAAATCGAACGCCTAGAAAGTGCTTCAATGGTTAAATAGTATGTATCAGCATTTGGTGCACATCCTAAATCCCCAAACTTATTAAAGATCTCAAATGCAGCCTTTCCCTTACCTAATCTTGACAATAAAGCAATCAATTCATTAAGAATCTCACCATTCAATATACCCTTGTTCATTTCTACAATCTCCTTCACCAAATCCCATAAAGCATAGACATTCCTACCTTGAATGCAGACTGCAGTAACCAACAATTCAACCGCCCTACTCGTCACTACAAACTCGGGTTTCTTCAAAACCCACTTGAAAAACGAAATCAAATTCTCCCCAGGAACATAGGGCGTCTCGAGCACTCTAACAACCAACTCCTCATTCAAAGACAACCCAATTTCCTCAAGACTAGACTCAATAGATCCATCAATAATACCACTACTCTGCAATAGAGACAACACACTCTCCAATTTCTCCAAATCTAAATCCTCATCTTCCACTACAACCTCATTATCTCCTAAATCAGACCCATTTTCAACTGCAAGGGTATCCTCAATTCCATCAAAAACAGAGGACCCTTCAACAACTCCTCCAAAAACAGAGTCTTTATCATTTTCAAAGGGTTCAGAACCTAGAGATTCAGATTGTTCAGATGGGTTTGATGAAAAAAGTCTTGTTGTTTCACGTAAACAAGATTTGGAAGAAACCCAATGAGAATAATAACGAAATGAAGATTCAAATGAACTCACTGGAGCTAAAGTTTGATCTCTGGATACTTGAGGAAGAAAAGCAACCAAGGCACGGTTTTGGAGGCCATGAAAGTTTTTCCTTGCTACAACTCTCCTCAGAACCGCTTGTCTCCACATTCTCTCTATCTCTCTCTCTCTCTCTCTCTCTCTGTTTCTCTCTTGAGGTTTCTCTCTGTAAAACCCTATACTATTGTGCTTGAAGTTTTCCTGTTCTGGGCATAGCCGAAGTGTAAACAGTATAGAAGCCAGACCCAAACCCAAAGTCTCAGCCCAGTCCAATTGCCCCCCTCTTTTTTCAAGTTTTTATCGCTCTTTAATTTTTGTCCTTCAAATTTGTGTTCTTTAATTTTTACTGTTATTATTTATTTTTTAAAAAAAATTATGAGTTATAATATTTTTTATCATAACTTAATTTCACTTAAGCATAAGTTACGTAGTAATTGATTTGTAGAGCAATACTTTTAGAAAACTTTGTTTTGAAACATAATTTTTGTCACTAATTTGTTATACTAAACTCTTATAATTTGGAGTATAATTTGTGTCACATTTTTTTTGAGAGGTTATTAGCAAGAAGGGTGTGATTTGTTTCTTATGTTAGTTGGAGGGTATTTTTTTAGCCAAAAATGTAAAGATAAAATTAATTTTGAATTAAAAACATAAAAAAAGGTAGAATTAGTCCATTTAAAATAATATAGAGGTATACTTGAACATTTTTCCTTATAAATAAAATAAAATCTCTTAATATCAATACGCATCTCTTTTAAGGACAGTAGTAAATAAACTTTGACTAACTGGACTAATAACAAACCACATATTAAGTCAAATAGTAGGCCCAAGAATATGGAAAAGTCTCAAATAATCGCAGATATGGCTTGCCTTCAAATAAGCATATCTTCTAATATATAAAGAGTTTAGAGGGCTTACTGCCGATCAGATTGAATGTCTACGATTTTAATCTCTAGTGTATTAAATTATTTGTTGATGTGACTTCAAAATTGAAAAATATTTATATTTTTGTGAGACTGAACAAGCAGCCACTTGAAATAGGACCCTAGATCGATGAAGATATATATAATTTCATCTCCTTTGTTTTATTTCATTTTTAGACAACATTTCTTAGAGGGAGAAGGTTTCTTTCTCTATGTATTTTGATATGACAAAAATGAAGGAAGATGATCAATCCAAGCTAGATTCAAATTGAAAAACTCTAGCACCCGGATTTGTATGTGCTTTTTCGGTTGATTTCAGCTTTGCGTGTTGTGAATTAGAATAGGTAGTTCATGTGTTTCTATTTCTTTATTGATAGAATTCGTCCATCTTAAGATCTGAGTTTTAAGTCTTCGATACGTTTTTAATTTAAGCTTTGAATTAGTTTTGAAAAAATAACTTATTGTTATCGGCATATTTATCATGTTTTGTTGTTGTATATTGAGAGTTTGTGGAGAATGTTATGGACTATGATATGATATTAGATACGGAAGGTTACGAGCTAGGTTTTGTGTGACTCTAAAGAATTAACATAAGTTATTCTAAGATTATCATGTTCTTCTCTCTATGATTCTTTAGAGCTTAAGTGTGATATGACTATTATATCATAGACGAGTTATTTGTACCAATAGTTTTTTTGTGTGGACTGCTTGTGTGTGTATATATATATGTCGTGTTGAACACTTATTCTATAGAGATAGATTACATGATAAATACATCTTGAAAATTACTCGTATAAGTTATTTATAGTTTGCTCACTTACCTTCGAGCCATTTACTTTTCTGTTGTTGTTTGGTGTAGTTGTAAATGTTTTAGTTACATGAGTTTTGCGTTTTTAGCTAGAATATTTCATGTGCTCAGTTCAAGAATCTTACATACTCAATTATAGGAGCCTTGTATGCTAGTTAGAAGAGTTTTTTTTGTATTTAGACACAAACATCTTAGTGCTCAAAGACAATTATATCAATCTTATGTGCTCAAATATAGATATACAAGCATAATGTACTTAGATATAAATATAAGAATTTTGTGTCCCCAAATTCAAATACAGTAGCCTTATACATGAGCCTACGAACTTGATAGATATATAGCCACAAACTGGACAGACTCACAAAATATTCGATCTAGAAGGTACAAATGGCCCATAAAGTCCCAGATGATGGTCTATTTAGTTAGATTGATAAATACCTACTACCTTTAAATCCCCTTAGTTCTCTAGAAATTTGAAAACTTATGTTTTTTTTTAATCATAAATCATCCTCATATATAGCCACAAATTGGACAAACTCACAAAATGATCGATCTAGAAGGTACAAATGGCCCATAAAGGCCCATATGATGGCCTATTTAGTTAGATTGATAAGTACCTACCACCCTTAAATCCCCTCAGTTCTCTAGAAATTTGAAAACTTGTGTGTTTTTTTTTATCATAAATCATCCTCATATAGAGGGAAAAATCGACATGTTCCAAACCCAATTTTCTTCCGACAAACTGTGGTAAAATAATCATTATTTTTTATTTGATGTCGAATTAACGAATGATTTGATGTTTAGAAAATAGACTTTGAAGACCTTTAACTTGATATATGATAGGCCCTCCAAATTCTTATATATTATAGAATGGGAGATATACTCAGCCAAATCAGCCTGTCAATAAAATTATGTCACAACTTTCTTATTTTGAACTCGATGGCTAAATTTTTGTTTCAAAACTCCTTTTAGTTTTTAACTTTGGTCTAAGAATTTCAAGTGACTTAATACACATATTTCATGGTATAATCACCCATTTAAATTATTCTCTCGACAGTTGATGTTAAACACGATAAATCGAGTTGTTAATTGTAAACTCATTATTTCAATATTTTCTATTATGAGGTGTAACATTACTATTCATGAATCCAGATATGCTACGAATCTATTCAATTAAATCAAATCATTATAAATGGCATAATAGAATTGAACGAAAATTACATTATTCATATATTTTTTTCAAACTTAAACTCGTAGAGGTCTAACTAAATTTAACAAACGTACTATTTGGATTTCATCTTCATAGACACTTAATTACCTAACATACATGACTATTTATAAGTTTTATTGTTAGTCCACAATATGAGATCAAACGTACTATTTGAAGTTGCTTGTTAATTAGTAGAGACTTGTTATCTCATTAGGAATAGTAAGGTAAGACCTAGTCCCCCTTGCTTGTACTTATCCCTATTGATATCTTTTTATTTTTAATAAAGGACCGTTAGACGCTCTATCTAGTGGTAAATTTACTCTAAAAAATATATATTATAGTTAAAGTAGAAAGAATGGACATTCATGTATTAATTTTATACAATGTTTGATTTGTTGGATAAGGTCAAAGTTGATACACAAATCTGATTCATCCAGACCATTTCAGAATCATTAAGACATTTTTAAGTAGAAAAAAACAAAACCACTTAATGGCCAAATGTTTGAACTATTCCGATTTGGACCTCCATTAAATGCAAACAAATTACAAATGAGGTCTAACTTAGGTATTCATGTATTAATTTTATACCATGTTTGGTTTGCAAATAAGATAAAAGTTGTTCATATTTAAATTTTATACAACGTTTGGTTGGTGGTTTTCAAATGTTGTATTGATTTTATATAGTATTTGGTTGTGTTTTTTGTAATCCTACATAATTAATACTTACATAACTTATCGTTAGTTCACAATAATTGATCTCACTCTTGTTGGCGAACCAAACGACCCCTTAATGTTGAGGGTAAAACATGAAAAAAATAATTGTCTAGGGTTAAAACGTCGAGTAGCCGACATACCACATTTTTTACCCGACCCGATTCGCGACCCCATTCTGCAGTAAAACCCTCATAACTTATTACTCCAATGTCAGTTTGATACGAGGTTTTGTACGTTGCAAACTAGACTCGTAGGCCTTCGATGTGATAGGTCACGGGCCTTGTAACTCTTTATATATTGGTCCCAAGGGGACAAACGAACACATTTTCAAGTTCGAACGAGCCCCAAAGCGGGAAAAACCAGATTTTACATTTTTCGTGTGCTATATAGTTTATGAATTTTTTCTTAGAATGTCAAAAATAAAAAACTATTTTAAGAATAAGTGACAAGCAAAAGTAAACGGAGAAATATAATTTATTTTGAAACGAAGTTGTATTAAGATTAAGTTGTAATTAATGTTAAAAGAATGAAAAATAGAAGAGGAGTTGACCAAATGTGAGAGAAAACAAACGGCAGTTACAGATGAAGCTAAAAGGTCGACTAAAATAGAAAGCAACTGAAAAGGGAAAAAAAATAATTTCAATTCCAAAATTTTCTCTTTTCAATTCGGTAATTGCCATATTTTCCCCTTCTTTAGGGTTTCGAATCAGTGTTTCCCTCTCTTTTCCATGTCTTCATCTCCTAAATCTCATACATCGTAACCCTAATTTCGTTTACAATCACCCATGGACGGCGGCTTCACTGGTGGAGAACCGGTAGGGAGGACGTCGACGTCCTATGAAGCGGCGGGAGGACGGCGGAGGTTTACGGTGGAGCTCAGGCCGGGTGAGACCACAATTGTGTCGTGGAAGAAGCTTCTCAAGGACGCTAATAAGTCCAATGTTAATGTTGTCGGTTCTGGTCCAACGGTTGGAGCTCCTGCTAGCATTCAAACTCCAGTGCCGCATCCTGCTCTCGAGGCTCGATTAGCTCCGGTAAGTTGTCATATGACTTTTTTGTTATGTCAACTTTAGTTAATTCACTTGAAGTCATAGTGTAGAATACTACCAATGAGTGTTATTTCTCGGTTTGTTGTGTTGAAACTTAATTCTAGAAGAAATAATGCTGTAGCATTTGAGCTGCATAAATATTATCAGACATGATTGTAATCGTGCACTATTAATACTGTCAGTTACGCTTCTTGCTTTGTAACTGGTGGGCAGAGGGGATCTTATATACATATTAACATACTGGTGGGTGAAGGGAATGATTGGTTTAGCATCTGAATATAGCCAAGATCAAATTACTCCCTGTAGCCAATTCCTTTGTTTTGTATGGAAAATTTAAGAGTACATTGTGAGAAGTGGTAATTGAGTGGCTCTGCTCACCTGTTCCAGTTGTTCCTGTTCTTGGATCCGTGTGCAAAAACCAAACTAGAGTGCGTCCAGAGTATGAAGGTTGTTTCTTTAGTGAAGCTGTACCCCACAGCGTATTGGTGATAAATATAATAGTCAGAGATGAAGTGCACGGTTTCATAGGGGACCTGTTATTGACATTATCTTTCATGTGATTTATTTGATGAAGTATTGGCAATATTTGTCATTAAAATGACAAAATATTTTTAGTATTTTGGAATAGTAAAGGATTCTGGGATCTTAGAAGCTGGTTAGGACGCTCCATGATGTTGTCCTCTGGGGTGGTCTGAAATCTGAATATAATGAGTTGGGAAGATATCATCACTGTAACATGCTGTGTTCTTATAGCCTCTTTAAGTGGAGTTTCCTTTCGTGATCCGATGAATTATCAAGCTGCAGAGCTTAATATTGTGCTTCAATTGACATGTTTTTGATAAATTTGATATATTCTCAAAAAAAAAAATGTAGCACAAAAGAGGGTTCCCGGCTCTTCCCTTCAAATGTTACAAGAGTTGCCTTCTTTAGGTAGCTCTTACTCCTATCCTAATATTTATTTACTTAAATTTGCTTGCATTTGTGTAGTTCAAAGCCTATTAGAGATCTTCTTGAAATTTAAACTTAGTGATCTGATTTATAAGTCATGCTAAAATTTTATTACAGAAATTTGGGTTAGAACTATATTTGACTCAAGAAGGGGATTGTTATCTAACTAAAACTACTATACTAAAAAGAGTTATAGCAAACAATGTATTATTGTAGTATTTTCTTTCTAGTTGGTCCTACGTTTAAAGTTTGTCTATTTTTATTGTTTAAAGTTCTGTGACTTTGCAATGGTGTTAATAGAGGCATCCTCGAGGCACAATTATGCCTTGCTTTCAAACTGGGTTCTTTATAAGCTTTGCAAGCTCACTTAGATTAGGCTCCAAAGTGTTGCAATGTGAGGTCTTGGGTGTCATTAAATGTTGAAGATATATGGGAAAAAAACTTATATAAATTGGTATGCAAGGGTTTGACCTAATAATTGATGGAGCTGGAATGGACTATGGGATACCGTGTCTCAAACACCATAGAGGCAAAGAAAGTTCTGTTGTCTAAGCCTTAGTGGACAAAGTTGCTAGTGAAAGGTAGCACATACCCAAACTGATAAATTAAGGTGTGTGCAAGCTAGTTTAGACGCTATCCTTGCAAATACATACACACACATTATAGCTTATTGTTGAACATCTGCTATTAGAGTTCCAGTGATGATGTTCTTTCTTTTCAAAATATAGCGGATAAGGAATAGAATAAAATCTTTTTGTTATATTTTTTTTATCTTCAGTCGTAACAATCCAGATATCGGGCATTTGAAGTACGAAAGAGTTAGATCATTCTTCCAAATCATCTCTTTATGTTGCGGTTCCTTTTCTTATTTTAAATCCAACAGGTGGTATGAGCCACAATTGGTCGTGTAGGATCTGTGAAAGAAAAAAAAAAGATAAAAGCCTTCAACTTTTTGAACTTGAAATGTCAACCAACAATAGCCTTTCTTTGTCAACTCCATGTACTCTCATCAGTGAGAGTTACTTAATTTGGTCATTACCCATGTAAACTTACTTAGAAACCTTTGATTTTGGTAGATTGCCAAGAGATTCTACCTTGGCACAAATCAAGGCCGGCACTGAAGAAACCAATAGGTCCAAAGTCAAGTTTGTTAGTTAGAATTACGTAGGAGATTCATTCTTTCCTAGGCCCATGGAATATAAGACCGCCAATGAAGCTTGGGACAGATTTGAAGTGGAATATTAGGGAAATGATCAAACTAGGCAAATGCAAGTTTTGAATATGGAAAGGGACCTTGAAGCTCTAAACACAGAGGAAAATGAGGCTATTAGCAAATACTCTAATAGAATTTCCTTGATCGTCAACAGAATCCGATTGCTTTGTGAGGATTTCCCTGATACAGAATTGTGGGGAAGGTTCTATTGACACTTTGTAAAAAATTTGGGTCTAAGATTTTATCTCTTGAAGAGTCCAAGGATCTTAACTATATTTCAATTGCAGAGCTAATGAGTGCTCTTCAAGCTCAAGAGCAAATGAGCTTTTGAGGCAAGAAAATGTTAGTGAATGAGCCTTTCATGCACAAAACCAGCAAGGAAGCAAAGCTGGACAAAAATATAACAAGAAATAGAATGACAAAATAGAAGCTTGTGATAGCAAGAAACTATTCTCACATTACAAGCATTGTAAATAGACCACACACATGCAAAAATATTGGTGGAGGCCTGGTGCAATATGTGGTACATTTATTCTTTATTTAGATAGGTAATGCAATATAAGGCAGGATCAAGGCTCCTGAAAGCAATCAACAAGTACAAACAACTGAGTCAGAAATTCTGGAAGAGGATCTCTTTGTTGCCTCATGCTTTAGCAACAAGGACACAGACACCACTTGGTTCATTGACAATGAATGCATAAATCATATAACGTTTAATGCAACAATCTTCATGAATTTGATAAAAGCTCTATAATCACAATAATGATTGGGAATGGGGATGTTTTGAAAGTGAAAGGTGAAGGTACAGTTGAAGTTAAAACTTATATTCTGTCATACTTATTGCTTTGCTGATGTGTTATATGTATCTGAACTCTTTCAAAAATTGCTGACTGTTGGGTAAATGATGGAGAAGGGATATTCTTTTAAGTTTAAGATATTATTTGAGTTGTGCTGTAGTATATACAGCGGTTGGTGATCTCTATGATTAGAATTATTTATTTCGAAAACAGTTTTTTGACAAAGATAAATAGTTAAAGATCTTTCTAAAAAGGAACAAACTAAAAGGGGAAATAGTGAAATCTGCAAGGACTGGTTTGGTCAAGATTGATGTTGCAACTCTATTACAGAGCATTACTTTACTTATTCTGGGAACATGTGTTTGATAAATTTTATGCTTATTATCAATGCCCTTGTAGGGACAACCTGCTGATAAGGAAGTCAAGGATGCACCTCCTGGCAATCGTTTAAATGCTGTGATAGAAAAGATTGAACGCCTATATGTGGTATGCATTTTATTGTTTACTCGTTACATGAGACTTGTCAGTGATATATATAAAATTTATGCGTTTATTTTGCACTTGATCTGCTAAATAACTATTATGCCTTTTAGGGCAAACAAAGTGATGATGAGGAAGATCTTAATGATTTCCCAGATGACGATGAATATGATACTGAAGATTCTTTCATAGATGATACTGAGCTGGTCGGTTACATCAAGTTCCTTAACCTTATCTACCTTATACAAATATTTGTTATTTTGTATCCGAATGATTTACAAGCATAGTCAATATTTTGCAACTTTGTGCAGGTGGCATTTATATGTTGTAGTCAAAGTACTTAGTACATCGTTTCTGGTTATGCAGGATGAATATTTTCAGGTTGATAACTCAGCAATAAAGCATGATGGTTTCTTTGTCAACCGCGGAAAGTTGGAGCGCATGTGAGTTTTTTCTTGAGATTTTTAAATAATATGACATGTCTAAACACCACTATTTATAATTTAACCAACTGTTCACCCTTTATCCGGCATCCAAATTTAGTTTTTATATCTATTCCAAAGTTTTTAATTGTTAGTTTAAATACAATGTTTGTTTTGATTGTTACCTTTTTTTTTTTGTATCATATCGTTTAAATCCATTGTTAAGTAATGATGAAAAGTCTCATTTTGAACTTTACCTTGCTCAAAAAAAGAAGAAGAGAAGTCTCATTATATGTAACAATTGATCTGGTGTGATCTCATCATTACCTTAATATTTTCTTCACATTTTGTCTTTCTTTATTATTTAATAATCTTATTTTATCTTTTACCCTGCCTTTTAATATTAGCTCTGCCCCGTATCCTACTTTCCTCGTGGGTTTATCATTCAAATTGCCGACGTGTGACATTATGAAACGATGGAGAATGATATAATCTATCCAAACATCACAATATAATACAACACAACATAATACGATACGTTATAAAACAATATGTAACAAAATTACTCCGCAATCCCATGTTTCAAGTGATTGGATGATTATGCTACATGTGCTTGTGCAACCCAGGATCTATCGATCACATGTTTCTAAATTGCACTGTTGCCACCGACCTTTGGAACATGCTCTTTTCTCTCTTTGCGCACATAAAGCGAGGGGAAGCTCTTAATACGTTTCGAGCCTCACTTCAGGGCTTAAGCGCTCCTTTGACAACACTGTTATGACCCACATATACTCTTAAGTTTTACCATAAATAGTAGTTAATTCTCTCTCCCCAATTCAAGTTCACCCCCAAATCTGGTAATCCCTGCAAGCATTGATGGGTTCCTCTTTTACGTGATATTCAATGTTCTCTTTATGTCGTTTTCTTCTTATTCTTCTTGGATTTAACCAGACTCTTCTATTCTTCTTTATTTCTTGATTACTCCTTTCCTGCTTTATTCTCCTCATGTACGACTCTTATTCTTTTGTCACTTTCACTTTTGGGGTTCTTTTTTACTCTTCTCTCTCATTCCATCAAAATAATTCCGTTCCAATTTTTCTTGTTTGTTCTATCTATTTCTTGTTTATATTTTGAAATTTTTATTCATCACGTTCTAGTAATGTTTAATCAGGAAAGGGAATCATTTTTTTTAAGAAGGTAAGTAGATTTTATATTGCAAAAGAGAAACTTGCCTAGCATCAAGTTGGTGCTAATAGGATAAAAACCCACCCGCTTGTACGGAATCAATGAAATCTAACATACTATCTTCATTCTTTATAATCTACACCAAAGTGCTAAAAGCCATAAACAAAAGCGGAGCCAGGATTTGATGTTTATGGGTTCGGATAGGGGTGTTAAATGAGCGGGTCGAGTCAAATATGGGCTGGTTGAAAATGAATTGGGTGAAAACGAATAAATTATCCAGCCTACGAATATTTTATATTGATAAAAAATGGCTAAACCAACGAATAAATGCATATCCATATTATCCACTGCTTAATATGTAAAAGAAATTAGTATTTCTAGATTATGAACATTGGGGGGGGGGGGGGGGGGGGGGGGGGGGGGGGGGGGGGGGGG
>JAJOOR010085563.1:0-10170 GCA_036250505.1 Solanum acaule | reverse complement strand
GATGTCATTTTGAAATGGTTTGCCCTTAGTCCCTATTTCCCGTTAATTAATGTTGAATGTACTTCCGCGACCGATGAAGTGTGATGACAAGTTTGAGAGGCTTGTTTGGGGTTCCTTCGGGTTCCTCATTAACCATGTCACGTCTAGGCCCTAGGCTTGGGTCGTGACAGATCTAGTGGTCCTTGATAGCCAAAACGGCCTATTATGAAGGTCAAACGATCCCCGGAGAAGGAAACCCCCCATTTTATCGATTTTTGTGTGCTATAGTCCACCATCTTTTTTGGTGATCCACAATTTCAACTTTATTTTATCCCAAATTTTTCATGGACGTCCATTAAGACCTTAGCTATGGAGCCAGTTGGCCCTGACGATCAAAACGGCCCATTTTCAAGGTTAAACTAGCCCTAGAGCAGGTAAACCCCCGATTTTGTCAATTTTCACGTGATATAGTCCTTGGATTTTTGGTGATGCGGAATTCCTACATCATTTTTGCTAAAAATTTTATGGATGTCTGTTAAGACCATTTATTTGGAGCTAGTTGGCCCAGACTGCCAAAACGGCCCATTTTTGAGGTCAAAGGAGCCCCAGAGCAAGTAAACCCCCTATTTTCCCGATTTACATTTGCAATAGTCCATCATCTCTTTTGGTGATCCGGAATGTCGACGTCATTTTTGAAGAAATTTTTAATGGACGTCCGTTAAGACCTTAGGTATGGAGCAAGTTGGCCCTGACGGCTAAAACGACCCATTTTCAAGGTCAAACGATCCCCGGAGCAGGTAAACCCCAATTTTGCTGATTTTCTTGTGCTATATTCCACCATCTTTTTTGGAGATCTAGAATTCTAATGTCATTTTTGCCAAAAAATTTCATGGACATCCGTTAAGACCAAAGTTAAGGAGCTAGTTGACCCTGACGGCCAAATGGCCCAATTTCATGGTCAAACGATCCCTGGAGTAGGTAAACCCCCACTTAACCGATATTCGTGTGCTATAGACCACCATCTTTTCTGGTGATCAGGAATTCTGACGTAATTTTTGCCAAAAGTTTTCATGGATATTTGTTAATATCTTAGCATTGGAGCAAAGTTGGCTCTGACGGCCAAAACGACCCTTTTTCAAGGTCAAACGACCCCTAGAGCAGGTAAACCCCTTATTTTGCCAATTTCGTGTGCTATAGTTCACCATCTTTATTTGTGATCCAGAATTCCAATGTCATTTTTGCCAAAATTTTTCATGGACGTCCGTTAAGACCTAAGCTATGGAGCTTGTTGGCCCTGACTTACAAAACGGCCCATTTTGAAGGTCAAACAAACCCCAGAGCATGTAAACCCCCTTATTTTGCCAATTTTCATTTTCTATATAGTCCATGGGGTTTTGGTGAACTGAAATTTCGACGTCAATTTTACCAATATTATTCATGGATATCCGTTTAAGACATCAAATTTGGAGCCAGTTGGCTCTGATAGCCAAAACGGCCCATTTTCAAGGTCAAACGATCCTCGGAGCAGGTAAGCCTCCTATTTTACCTATTTTCTTGTGCTATTGTCCACCATTTTTTTTGGTGATCCAAAATGCTGATGTTATTTTTGCCAAACATTTTCATGGACGTCCGTTAAGACCTTAGTTATGGAACTAGGTGTCCCTAATGGCCAAAACGACCCATTTTGAAGGTCAAACGATCCCCGAAGTAAGTAAACCCCCATTTTTCCAATTTTCGTGTGCTATAGTCCACAATCTTTTTGGGTGATCCGTAATTTCGACATCATTTTTGCTGAAATTTTTCATGGACATTCGCTAAAACTAAGCTATGGAGCCAGTTGGGCCTAACGGCCAAAATGACCCATTTTCATGGTCAAACGATCCCTGGAGTAGTAAACCCCCCATTTTGCCAATTTTCATTTGATATAGACCACCATTTTTTTAGGTGGTCCTGAATTCTGATGTCAATTTTGCCGAACGTTTTCATGGATATCCGTTAAGATCTTAGCTATGGAGCCAAGTTGGCCCTGATAGCCAAAATGGCCCATTTTCAAGGTCAAACGAGCCCTAGATTAGGTAATCCCCCCATTTTGCTTATTTTCCTATGCCATAGTTCACCAACTTTTTTTGTGATCCGGAATTTGGACGTCATTTTTGCCAAATTTTTCATGGATGTCGTTAAGACCTTAAAAGTGGAGCCAATACGCCCTCACAGCCAAAATGGCCTATTTTGAAGGTTAAACAAGCCCTAGACCGGGGAAACCCCCTCATTTTGCCAATTTTCGTGTGCTATAGTCCATTGATTTTTGGTGATTCAAAATTTCGATGTCATTTTTGCAAAAAATTTTCATTGACATATGTTAAGACCTTCTCTATGGAGCCAGTTGGCCCTGACGTCCAAAACGGCCCATTTTCAAGGTTAAACAAACCCCGTTGTAGGTAAACCCCCTATTTTGCTGATTTTCATGTGCTATAGTCCATGGATTTTTGGTGATCCAGAATTCAAACATAATATTTGCCAAACATTTTCATGGATATCCGTTAAGACCCCATATTAGGAACAAGTTGGCCCTGACAGCCAAAACGGCCAATTTTCAAAGTCAAATGATCCCCAGAGCAAGAAAAACCCCCTATTTTACCCATTTTTGTGTGCTATAGTCCACCATCTTACTTGGTGATCCTGAATTTCGACGTCATTTTTCCAAACAAAATTCATGGATTCCCTTTATGACCTTAGTTTTTGAGCCAGTTGGCCCTGACACCTAAAACGGCCCATTTTGAAGGTCAAACAATCCCCGGAGCAAGTAAACCCCTATTCTCCCGATTTTCATGTGCTATAGTCCACCATCTTTTTCGGTGATCCGGAATGCCGATGTCACTTTTGCCAAAAAATTTCATGGACGTCCATTTAGACCTTAGTTATGGAGCGAGTTTGCCTTGACGGCCAAAATGACCCATTTTCAAGGTCAAACGGGCCCCGGAGCATGTAAACCCCACATTTTGCCGATTTTCGTATGCTATAGTCCACAATCTTTTTTGGTCATCCAGAATTTCGACTTCCTTTTTCAAAATTTTTATTTGACATTTGTTAAGACCAAAGATATGGATCCAGTTGGCCCGATGGCCAAAATGGCCCATTATCTTGGTCAAACGAGCCCTGGAGCAGATAAACCCCCTATTTTACCCATTTTCGTGTGCTATAGACCACCATCCTTTTTGGTGATCCAAAATTCTGATGTCATTTTTGCCGAAAATTTTTATGGACATCCGTTAGGATCTTTGCTATTGGGCCAAGTTGGCCCTAACGCACAAAACGGCCAAATTTCAATGTCAAACGAGCCCTAGAGCAGGTAAACCCCCCATTTTGCCAATTTCGTGTGCTATACTTTGGCATCTTTATTGGTGATCTTGAATTTCGATGTCATTTTTGCCAAAAAATTTCATGGACGTCCGTTAAGACCTTAGCTATGGAGCCAGTTGACCCTGACGTCCTAAACCTCCCATTTTCAAGGTCAAACAAACCTCGGAGTACGTAAACCCCCCATTTTGCCGATTTTCTTATGCTATATAGTCCATGGATATTTGGTGATTCAGAATTTCGACGTCATTTCTACCAATATTTTTTATGGATATCCGTTAAGACCTTAGATTAGGAGCCAGTTGGCCCTGACAGCCAAAACGACCCATTTTCAAGGTCAAACGATGCCAAGAGCAAGTAAAACTACTATTATACCAATTTTCGTATGCTATTGTCCACCATCTTTTATGGTGATCGAGAATGCCGATGTCACTTTTGCTGAAATTTTTCATGGACGTCCGTTAAGACCTTAGCTATGGAACTACTTGGTCCTGACGGCCAAAACGGCCCATTTTTAAGGTCAAACGATCCTTGGAGCAGGTAAACCCCCATTTTGCCGATTTTCGTGTGATATAGTCCACAATCTTTTTTGGTGATCCAGATTTCTGGCATCTTTTTTGCCAAAACTTTTAATGGACATTCGTTAAGACCTAATCTATGGAGCTAACGTCAATTTTGCCGAAATTTTTTATGGATGTCTGTTAAGACCATAGTTAAGGAGTTAGTTGGCCCTAACGGCCAAAACGGTCCATTTTCAAGGTCAAAAGAGCCCATAAGATGGTAAACCCCCCATTTTGCCAATTATTTTGTGCTATAGTCCACCATCTTTATTGGTGATCCTAAATTTTGACGTCATTTTTGTTGAAATTTTTCAAGGACTTCTGTGAAGACCTTAGCTATGGAGGCAGTTTTCCCTAACGACTAAAACGGCCCATTTTCAAGGTCAAACGATCCCAAGAGTAGGTTATCCCACATTTTGCTGATTTTTGTGTGCTATTGTCCTCCAGCATTTTTGGTGATCTAGAATTTCGACGTCAATTTTGCAAAAATTTTCATGGACGTCCGTTAAGACCTTTGCTATGGATCCAGTTGGCCCTTACAGCCAAAACAACCCATTTTCAAGGTCAAATGATCGCAGGAGCAGGTAAACCTCCATATTGCTGATTTTAGTCTGCTATATAGTCGACCATCTTTTTTGGTGATCCGAAATTTCGAAGTCATTTTTGCCAAAACTTTTCATGGAAGTTCGTTGAAACCTTAGCTATGGAGCAAATTGGCCCTGACGGCCAAAACGGCCCATTTTCAAGGTCATACGAGCACAAGAGGAGGCAAACCCCCCATTTTGCCGATTTTCATGTGCCATAGTTCACCATCTTTTTTGGCGATCTGAAATACGATGTCATTTTTGCCAATTTTTTTTATGGACGTCTATTATAACCTTAGCTATGGAGTCAGTTGGCCATGACGGCCAAAACCGCCAATTTTCAAGGTCAAACCAGCCCTGTAGCAGGTAAACCCCCAATTTTGCCGATTTTCTTGTACTATAGTCCATGGATTTTGGTGATTCGGAATTTCGACATCATTTTTGCCAAAACTTTTCATGGACGTCCATTAAGACTTTAGTTATGGAGTATGTTGGCCTTGACAGCTATAACGACCCATTTTCAAGGTCAAACGATCCCCGAAGCAGGCAAATCGCCTATTTTACCGATTTTCGTATGCTATAGTCCACCATTTTTTTGGTGATCCGAAATTCGTCATTTATGCCGAAATTTTTCAAGGACATCTATTAAGACCTTAGCAATGGATCCAGTTGGCACTGACGGCCAGAATAGCCCATTTTCAATATCAAACGATCCCAGGTGCAAGTAAACCCCACAATTTTATCGATTTTCGTGTGATATAATCCAACATCTTTTTTGGTTATTCGTAATTCCGACGTCATTTTTGACAAAATTTTCATGGACGTCCGTTAAGACCTTTTCTATGGAGCCAGTTGGCCCTGACAACCAAAACCCTTTATCAAGGTCAAATAAGCGTCGGAGCAGGTAATCCCAATATTTTTCCGATTTTCATGTGCTATAGTCCCTGGATTTTTGGAGATCCATAATTCTAATGTCATATTTGTTGAAATTATTCTTGGACGTCTGTTAAGACCATAGCTATAGAGTTAGTTGGTCTTGACGGCCAAAATGACCTATTATCAAGGTCAAACGATTCTGGGAGAAGGAAACCCCCTATTTTACCGATTTTTGTGTGCTATAGTCCACCATCTTTTTTGGTGATCCAGAATTCCAATGTTATTTTTTCCCAAATTTTTCATGGACGTCCGTTAAGACCTTAGCTATGGAGCCAGTTGTCCTTGACGGTCAAAACAGCTCATTTTCAAGATCAAACAACCTCCGGAGTAGGTAAACCCTCCATTTTGCTGATTTTCGTGTGCTATAGTTCACCATTTTTTTTTGTGATCTGGAATTCCCACATCATTTTTGCCAAAAAATTTCATGGACGTCACTTAAGACCTTAGTAATGGATCCATGTTGTCCTGACGGCCAAAACGGCCTATTTTCAAAGTCAAATGGAGCCAGGTTGTCCACATTCTTTTTTTTGGTCATCCGAATTTCCGATGTCATTTTTGCTGAACTTTTCCATAGACATCCCTTAAGACCTTATCTATTGAGCCACTTGGACCTAATGTCCAAAACGGCCCATTTTCAAGGTCAAACGATGCCCGGAGCAGATAAACTCTCCATTTTATCGATTTTCGTGTGCTATAGACTAACATCTTTTTTAGTGATCTGGAATTCTGACGTAATTTTTGCCAAAATTTTCCATGGACGTTGTTAAGACCTTAGCTATGGAGCTAGTTGTCCTTGACAGCCATAACGACCCATTTTTAAGGTCAAATGACCCTCAAAGCAGGTAATCCCCCCATTTTGCCGAAATTTTTCATAGACGTCGTTAATACCTTAGAAATGGAGCCAATTGGCCCTGACGGCCAAAACTGCCTATTTTCATGGTTAAACGAAAACCAGGTCAGGTAAACCCCCAATTTTGCTAATTTTTGTGTGCTATAGTCTACCATCTTTTTATGTTATACTTAATTC
This sequence comes from Solanum acaule, assembly GCA_036250505.1. NCBI lineage: Eukaryota > Viridiplantae > Streptophyta > Magnoliopsida > Solanales > Solanaceae > Solanum > Solanum acaule. The sequence goes on along the minus strand of JAJOOR010085563.1, from coordinate 3,727 downwards.
TAACGTCATTTTTACCGAAAGTTTTCATGGACGTCCGTTAAGACCTTAGAAATGGAGCCAATTGGACCTGACGGCCAAAACAACCAATTTTCAAAGTCAAACGAGCCCCTGATCAGGTAAATCGCCTATTTTGCAGATTTTCGTGTAGTCCATGCATTTTTGGTGATTCCAAATTCCGATGTCATTTTTGACAAAATTTTTCATGGACATCGGTTAAGTACATTGCTATGATGCCAGTTGACCCTCACGTCCTAAACCGCCCATTTTCAAGGTCAAAAGAGCCCTGGAGCAGTAAACCACCTATTTTGTCGATTTTCATGTGCTATAGTCCATGGATTTTTGGTGATGCGAAATGCCAACGTCATTTTTGCCAAAATTTTTCATGGAAGTTCGTTGATACCTTAGCTATGGAGCAAATTGGCCCTGACGGCCAAAACGGCCCATTTTCAAGGTCATACGAGCACAAGAGGAGGCAAACCCTCCATTTTGCCGATTTTCATATGCCATAGTTCAACATCTTTTTTGGCGATCTGAAATTACGATGTCATTTTTGCCAATTTTTTTTATGGACGCCTATTATAACCTTAGCTATGGAGTCAGTTGGCCATGACGGCCAAAACCGCCAATTTTCAAGGTCAAACCAACCCTGTAGCAGGTAAACCCCCAATTTTGCCGATTTTCTTGTACTATAGTCCATGGATTTTGGTGATTCGGAATTTCGACATCATTTTTGCCAAAACTTTTCATGGACGTCCATTAAGACCTTAGTTATGGAGTATGTTGGCCTTGACAGCTATAACGACCCATTTTCAATGTCAAACGATCCCCGAAGCAGGCAAATCGCCTATTTTACCAATTTTCGTATGCTATAGTGCACCATCTTTTTTGGTGATCCGAAATTCGTCATTTCTGCCGAAATTTTTCAAGGACATCTATTAAGACCTTAGCAATGGATCCAGTTGGCACTGACGGCCAGAATAGCCCATTTTCAATATCAAACGATCCCAGGTGCAAGTAAATCCTACAATTTTATCGATTTTCGTGTGCTATAATCCAACATCTTTTTTGGTTATTCGTAATTCCGACGTCATTTTTGACAAAAATTTCATGGACGTCCGTCAAGACCTTTTCTATGGAGCCAGTTGGCCCTGACAACCAAAACCCTTTATCAAGGTCAAATAAGCGTCGGAGCAGGGAATCCCAATATTTTTCCGATTTTCATGTGCTATATTCCCTGGATTTTTGGAGATCCATAATTCTAACGTCATATTTGTTGAAATTATTCTTGGACGTCTGTTAAGACCATAGCTATGGAGTTAGTTGGTCTTGACGGCCAAAACGACCTATTATCAAGGTCAAACGATCCTCGGAGAAGGAAACCCCCCATTTTACCGATTTTTGTATGCTATAGTCCACCATCTTTTTTGGTGATCCAGAATTCCAACGTTATTTTTTCCCAAATTTTTCATAGACGTCCGTTAAGACCTTAGCTATGGAGCCAGTTGGCCTTGACGGTCAAAACGGCTCATTTTCAAGGTCAAACAACCCCCGGAGTAGGTAAACCCTCCATTTTGCTGATTTTCGTGTGCTATAGTTCTCCATCTTTTTTTGTGATCTGGAATTCCCACATCATTTTTGCCAAAAAATTTCATGGACGTCACTTAAGACCTTAGTAATGGATCCATGTTGTCCTGACGGCCAAAACGGCCTATTTTCAAATTCAAATGGAGCCAGGTTGTCCACATTTTTTTTTTGGTCATCCGAATTTTCGATGTCATTTTTGCTGAACTTTTCCATAGACATCTGTTAAGACCTTATCTATTGAGCCACTTGGACCTAACGTCCAAAACGGCCCATTTTCAAGGTCAAACGATGCCCGGAGCAGATAAACTCTCCATTTTACCAATTTTCGTGTGCTATAGACCAACATCTTTTTTAGTGATCTGGAATTCTGACGTAATTTTTGCCAAAATTTTCCATGGATGTTGTTAAGACCTTAGCTATGGAGCCAGTTATCCTTGATAGCCAAAACGACCCATTTTTAAGGTCAAATGAGCCTCAAAGCAGGTAAACCCCCCATTTTGCCAAAATTTTTCTTGGACGTCGTTAATACCTTAGAAATGGAGCCAATTGGCCCTGACGGCCAAAACTGCCTATTTTCATTGTTAAACGAACCCTAGGTCAGGTAAACCCCCAATTTTGCTGATTTTTGTGTGCTATAGTCTACCATCTTTTTATGTTATACTTAATTCTAACGTCATTTTTGCCGAAAGTTTTCATGGACATCCGTTAAGACCTTAGAAATTGAACCAATTGGACCTGACGGCCAAAACAACCAATTTTCAAAGTCAAACGAGCCCCTGATCAGGTAAATCGCCTATTTTGCCGATTTTCGTGAAGTCCATGCATTTTTGGTGATTCCAAATTCCGATGTCATTTTTGCCAAAATTTTTCATGGACATCTGTTAAGTACGTTGCTATGATGCCAGTTGACCCTCACATCCTAAACCGCCCATTTTCAAGGTCAAAAAAGCCCCGGAGCAATATACCCCCCATTTTGTCGATTTTCATGTGCTATAGTCCATGGATTTTTGGTGATGCGGAATGCCAACGTCATTTTTGCCAAAAATTTTCATGGACATCCGTTAAGTACATTGCTATGATGCCAGTTGACCCTCACGTCCTAAACCGCCCATTTTCAAGGTCAAAAGAGCCCCGGAGCAGTAAACCCCCCAATTTGTCGATTTTCATGTGCTATAGTCCATTGATTTTTGGTGATGCGGAATGCCAACGTCATTTTTGCCAAAATTTTCATGGATGTCCGTTAAGACCTTAGATTTGGAGCCAGTTGGCCCTGACTACCAAAACGCCACATTTTCAAGGTAAAACCATCCCCGAAGCAAGTATAACCCCAATTTTCCAAATTTTCGTGTGCTATAGTACACCATTTTTTTGGTGATCCGAAATGCCGACGTAATTTTTGACGAAATTTTTCATGGACATCTATTAAGACCGTAGCTATGAAGCAAGATAGCCCTGACGGCCAAAACGACCCATTTTCAAGGTCAAACGAACCTCGGAGCACGTAAACCCCTATTTTGCTAATTTTCATGTGCTAAAGTCCACCATCTTTTTTGTAGATCCAGAATTCCAATGTCATTTTTGCCGAAATTTTTCATGGACATCCGTTAAGACCGATGTTATGGAGCTAGTTGACCCTGGCGGCCAAAATGGCCCACTTTCATGGTCAAACGAGCACTGTAGTAGGTAAGCCCCCCATTTTACTAATATTCGTGTGCTATAGACCACCATCTTTTTTGGTGATCCAAAATTCTGACATCATTTTTGCCGAAAGTTTTCATCGATATCCGTTAATATCTTAGCTATGGAGCCAAGTTGGATCTGACGGCCAAAACGACCCATTTTCAAGGTCAAACGAGCCCTAGAGCAGGTAACCCCCCATTTTACCAATTTCGTGTGCTATAGTTCACCATCATTATTGGTGATCCAGAATTCTGATGTCATTTTTGCCGAAATTTTTCATGGACGTTTGTTAAGACCTTAGCTATGGAGCCAGTTGGACCTGACTTCCAAAACGGCCCATTTTCAAGGTCAAACAAACCCTGGAGCAGGTAAACTCCCCTATTTTGCTGATTTTCATGTGCTATATAGTCCATTGAGTTTTGGTTATCCGGAATTTTGACCTCATTTTTACCAATATTTTTCA
>JAJOOR010085562.1:0-17948 GCA_036250505.1 Solanum acaule | reverse complement strand
AAAAATAATAATAATTTAATATCATAATTCATTTTTGAAAACTAAAAGTTATTTCATAATTTCACTAATATACTAACTTTTTTATTCGATTGTCGATATGGGCAGATTTACATTTTCAATATTCTATTTTTTTTTGCACATCTTAAAATCATATTAGATAGTTTATATAGGATTAAATAAAATCATTTATCTTTTAGGTTTATTACCAAATTTTTACGTTATTTTTTTTTCATTTCTTATTTTAGTTGATATTATACATTAATTTAAATGAGTAATCTCATTTACTGTCGTCTTACACATTCATTCGATAAAAAAACATATATATAATCTAAAGGATCATGAAAAGACAATTATTGTTTCTTATATAAAATTATAATACTAATTAATATTTAATTATATTTATGCTCTCTTCGTCTATTTTATGTGACACCCTTTGATTTGATACAGTGTTTAAGAAAAAAAAGACTTTTAAAAGTTGTGGTAAATTCTATTTAATTATAGTAAAATAACATTTTTTCCGAGCGGATTATGAAGAAAAATGTGTCACATAAAATGAAACAGGGAGTATGATTTTTAGGACCGTGCGAATCACGGCCAGTTACTCTAGTATAGTTTAAATAAGGAAAGATTTAAGAGAGTCTTTTTTAATTAAATTTTAAAGGATGAAATATTAGGAGTTATTTCCTATTACAAATAAAAAGATTTAATAGTTATATATTTAATTAATTTCAAAGTCCTATAAATAGTAGGATATATTTAATTGCTAGTATTATTAAGATTGAAAATGTTTTCCAGAATGATTGAAGGAGCTTGGGAAGTGCAAATAATTGTAGATGTTAGATACAAATCATTGTAGGGATAATATTCAACTTATGGAGATAAGAATTTGTTGGCAGCTCATTATACACACAAAACCTTTTAATTTTCAGAGAGATACAAAGCTGCCATATCGATCTAGTCAAAAGTATTAGCTTTAGGGGATTGGATAGAGAGAGATTTAACAGAAAACATACCATTAGTATAATTGATCAAATTCAGTTGTGTATAACGGAGGCTAAGATAGGTTGCTTTAGTGATTTGTTAAATAGAATGAGGTAGATCATGAAATGATAAATTGAAAAAGTTTCAAGTAATGGAAGAAATAGTAAGGCAATCATCATTTTTATTAAGAGGACCTTGAATTAAATGTGGAAGATATACACTTAAGGACCAAACGACCCCAGGATTAATTCTTCTTGTCCATCACACCAAACAACCCCGATACTTGCTTAGTAAAAATAAAAGTAACATTAATTAAATCAGAAGTATCCCACCAAGAGTCGGTAACTAACTATATATATGAACGAAAAATTTTGTTGGGAGGGGGCGGGGTTGAAATGAGTTTAGGGAAAGCAACAAAGGACAATGGTCAGAATGAGTACGCGGTTCCAGTTATGAGGAAACATTGGCTTCCTAGGAGCATGCACATTCCAATTCTGACGGGAGTTGTGGATATATAATTAAGCATTAATTCCCTCCCTCACAATGTCCAGGGAATTTTGGATTTTCACCATAATATCCTGATTGTCAACAACCATTGTGAATATTAAAGCATGGTTTTGCAGAGCCACCTACATCCATGATTTTGGTGGTTGTCAGAGTTTGAGAGTGTGTATTGATTGGGGAACTGCTTGGTGTTGAAGTTTGGGAATGGAGTTGTGCTCTAGAGACACAAAGCAAATTGAGTCCACTTACCGTTTCTACTCTTACTGAGTCCTCCATCCCCACTTGCCCTTTTTGCTCCAACAACACTCTCTCTATTCTTGGTTTTTTCAGCCCCCTAACATTTTCTATAGAATTTTTTTTTATTCAGCTATTTGTAACTGCAAAAAAAAAAAGAGAAGAAAAAGTTACAAACCTAACTATTAAATGAAAGTTGAGGGGTATTTTTAACAATTTCCCAAGATTTAAACATATTGTCGGGCATATTGACTAGTGCACACAACAATGTAATGCATTTTAGACCAAACATCACTTAATGTCCTCTGTCCTCTTTGTATTGTGCTCTATGATATTGTCAAGGCCCACCTTATATTTCAAACAGCACTCACTTGGTTCCTTAGTGATATTAATGAATATTGTATAATCTGTGAGTACAAGTTTTTCTTCTGCACAAAGACGAACTTAGACTAGTAGGTGTCAATATGATCAACTCAACCATATTTAGGCAAGAATCACTTTTGTGACTAACTTTATGATTACATTAGCAAGTTTTGGATTTACACAAACTTCAGACATTTTTTGCTAGAGTAGCTTCAACGACAGCCTGAGCTATGGGGTGGTAAGAATCACAGGCCTCCGAGAATACCCTTCTAGCGAAAGCTCTGTCTTCTTCCTTCCTATCACCTTGTACGAGTGCAGTGTAGAGCGGACGAAGGTATAATATCCTGCCAACTTCTTTCAGAGTTCTTTCTACCACACTATAGTAGTCTCTGCACCTTGCTGAAATAGCCAGCTGAAGAAAAGCTACCTTGACCTCATAATTTTTCGACTCTGAAAGATGATAGAGAGCATCTAAAGCTCTTACCTGAAAATAGCACAAAATGACTTGAACAACAACTTTCCAATTCAAGAGCAAATGGTGAGTTTCGAGCAAAGTCTAAAAAGGCAAGAGTGCACATGTCTGAGCGGTTTCATTAGGTATAATTATGCAACACATATCAAATGGGCTTGTAATAACAAACTCTCGTTCCTTAATCAGAACGTTCAAGGGCAAAAGTAGAGTAAAAATCAACTCCAAAAAGGTATATGAGAATGAGAATCACACTGCAGATCTATCGGCTAATGACTTGGAGGCATCCAACTCCTACAATGCACTCTGAGACAGGTTGGTGAGGAAAATACAACTCTTTTTGAGAGAAACAATACCGATGAAGACTCTAATCAATGATAGACTCATTAAGATGTCGCAAACTTTTTGTCCATTAATTGGAGACATATGCAAACACACATGCAGGAGAAGCAGCACAATCCTGGGATGCATGCATTTGAATCGTTTCGGCAACATGCATTAACAAACAACTGAATCAATTCGCCTGCAACTTAAGTTTGTACAAACAATTTTTAGTTGTAAAATGAGATAGGCTGCAGTCAAGCACCAAGACCAGCAACAGGAAAGAAGTTTATAATTCATTATATTGGAGATCCATGAGTCCGGAGCCAAAAGGGCAAGAAAATTAGCCAAAAATTCCAAAAGGGCAATGAAATTGAGTTGAGAACCAAAAGGGCAACATTTAGACGGTTTAACAAATGCCGTCTAAATTAGAGAAAAAGGAGCAAGACGCGAAGTACGATGCGCCTTATAAGGCGCACGGTGCACAGCCTTACAAGGTGCAAGGCCCTTGCGCCTCTTTCCTTCTTTTTTTTTTTTAGTTTTATGTTTTAATTTTTTATTTTTTAGTTATTTTTTTTTTAATTTTGAAGTTGTTCCTATTTGTTTTGCATGTGATTTTTATATTCGTTTTAGCAAATTATTTATTCCGATTTTTTAGGTAAGATTTTATTAATTCAAGTTTGAAAAATATCATTTTATATTTGCTAAAAAATATATAAAAAGGGCAATTATTTGCTATTTATTTTGCATGTGATTTTTATATTTTTTTTAGCAATCACAAAAATAAAAATAGGAACAAATTCAAAATAAAAATGTGATTTAGCAATATAAAAATCACATGTAAAATAAATAGGAACAACTTCAAAATAAAAAAACAAAAATTAAAAGGAAAAACTAAAAAAAAAGAAGGGAAAAACTAACTGAAAAACATAAAATAAAACATAATAAAAAAAATGGAAAGAGGCGCAGGGGCAATGCGCCTTGTAAGGCTGCGCAGCCGTGCGCCTTATGAGGAGCATCGTACTTCGCACCTTGCTCCTTTTTTCCTAATTTAGACGGCGTTTGTTAGACTGTCTAAATGTTGCCCTTTTGGTTCTCAATTCAATTTTGTTGCCCTTTTCGAATTTTTGGCTAATTTTCTTGCCCTTTTGGCTCCGGACTCGGAGATCCATGGGTAAAAGGTAAATACTTACAAAAGGAGGAACATATATAGACAAAAGCACATGTATCTATGGCTTGTCAAAAATTGTATATACATATATATATATATATATGTTGTGTGTGTGTAGTTCCTGAGGCAAAGGACCACAAATAACCATTAATTGATACAGAGGATTTAACACTGTTTTACTCATTTGGTAGAAGTAACACTAGAAAAAATGGAAAAGACGATCACTTCAACACCTGGACAAAATAAAAGCAAACAAGAAAAGGGGAAAGGCAGATAAAATATAAGTTGTCAATTTAAGACGAAACGCTGGTTAGTACCTGAGATGCTTCAACAGATTTGGGCAGGTTCTCGAGGTAAAGTTCCCATTCCTGTCCCTTCCAGTCAGCAACTTCATCCTCCCTTGGAATCCTACCTAGCTTGAACTCGTTAGCAAGCGAAACAATCTTTGAGTAAAGGTTAGAAACTGGTTCCATGGCATCCGGAGGGATCCCAGTGCCCTCAGTCCAAAGTTTCAAATCAATCTCATTCTCTATTCCAGGTACATTAGCTTTAAGGAAATTGAGAAACATATCAGTGTCAATAGACTGAAATTTGAAGGTACCGATATACTTCTTCAAAAAGTCATCAAAAACAGGTCTTCCAATCTGAGAAATGGAAGTGGATGAAAAGTTAAGTTAGCTCTTCAAGAAGAAAGTATAATATTTCCAGGACAAGATGATTTACCAACCTGTCTCTCAATACGCAGTAAAAACTGGAAGCCTTTTTCATATGGAACTACAGAGTACACATCATCCGGATCCACACCTGCCTGACTTGTCTTTAGCTTGGTGAACTCCATGTTATCCTTAAATCTCTCCATATCCTTAACAAGCCCCATCCAACCAATTCCGATATTTAATGAAGCAATGTCCTCACCTTGCACGGCCTCAACAATTCTTCTCTCTGCATATGTTGTAAAACCCTTCAAGAAACATGAATTAGTCTAATTGTTGTCATATCCTAATTGTGGAAGAACCAATAAACCATCATAGTACATGCCTATGTACGAGTTGCAGACAGAAGTTAATGCAAGCATTGAACTTCATTTCTTCCAGGGTCCTCATAATAGAATCATATTTCATACTCTAATCCACAATTCATACAAAAGAACAAAAGTTCTATGTCTTATCTCAACAACCTAACACAAGTAGAAGCCAAGATCCACCTTTAGTGGTATTTCAAAAACAAGTAAATAACCTTAATGCAAAATAAGTCACCAAACGGAATGATATCATATAGTAGTCGCAAAACTGCAGCATTGCAAATTTTGCAAGCAGTTTTCCAAACAGTGTCTCAGAAAGCAATGGTTTAAGGCGAAGCATTTAAAGTGAGGAAACAAGAAGGTCAAAGAAATTCAAATGTAATAAAACCAAAACAAAAATGATTATAATGTTCATTATAAACTAAAAGACTTCCAGAAAATTAGAGCCTACTGGGAAAAAAACAATAGTTTGTACAGGCCTTTAAAGAAAATTAAGCATGCAGATATTTCCAGATTGACTTTTCAAATACACCAATTAGTCCCTCCCTTTCCTTCCATGTTTTCCGCAATGTCTACTCCGTTTTGCAAACTCTTGGTTCTTGCATGACCTACATCCCATAATTTAGAGATGGCAATGAGATCTACCCCATTAATTTTTACTGTACTCCTGTTCAAGGTTCACGTTGAGCTAGGTGCAACCCAAGCTGAGAACTTCACATCGTTTAGGCAGTGCTTTAGTGCAGAACGCGGTACAGCCTACTTTCGCATGCCTCATTATCCTTGGGCTTACCTTTTAAAAAAGTACTAATAATAAATATCATTGACAAATTAAGTGATATATTACTGATTGAAGAAGCATTATAAGTAAATGCTTAGTGGTTGAAAATAGAAAATAAGAAATTTTAGCTACTAACTAGACTTGGAAGATGATACCTGCAGCAATTTTTTGGAGTATTTGGAGGGAAAGGAATAGAAGATGTTTTGAAGGTCTATCAACTCCTTTGCATTCTCTCAAAGCGGAATGCCTTATGTGTCTGTACGGTTGGGTCAATTTGTCCTATGTAGATTCCCTGGATAGTGTTTTGAATTTTGTTGGCTCCTTAGTTTTAGCATAATTGTACTAGATCCAGCAGACCAACTATTTTTGCTTCTACTTTTGTAACTAATTTGCATCTTCTTGATGCCTTCAATGGATCATTTACTTCATAAAAAAAAACTAGATCTGAATTTAAAACATAAATGTCCATCTTTGCATCTAAATTAGATCGTTAAGATGGTTTCTGCATTTGATTGACATGATATTTACTTCAGAAAGTTAATTATTGTTTCTTCGTATTCTTTGTCAAGACTCCTGAACATTACTGTTTGTGTCTATAGTTTTCATTCTGTCTACAGTTGCTTTTCCTTGAATTGCATCTATGATTTTTGTTCACCGTTCTCCTCATTTGTGCCTTTCTTCACTAACACATGCTTTAGTGGGCTTTGTGCATAAAGACAAAACAAGCCTTGACACTTTTCTGCATTTTGATCTTTTACCTATAACTCTGCTTGACTATTTGCTTAGTCCATCCTCCATCACCTCCAACCTTAGAATAAATGAAAAGAACAGCAGAAGATGCTATGTGATGCTCAATTATGCAGTAATTTTTTTGGCATAAAAGATTTCATTCGGCTTGACCACTCCTAGATAATTTTACCTTTCCCGCATTAAACTCCCTAAACCATGGTTCTTACATGTCTCTAAAAACTCTAGGACCCACCTAATCCTATTTTAGCAACTAACTTGGGAGTAAACTAACCAACCATCCTACTGGTGTAAGTTTTTTCTTTAATTTGTGCGCACCCGAATAAGCTACCGGTACACGCTACCTCTCACCAGCACATATATCAAGTAATTATATATATGTCCATCAAGTCTTAAGCAAATGGGAAAATTTCACCTAGTGTTGTCTCTGTTAAAATTCAAACTTAAGTTCTCAAGGTTGTTACTCCAACACTTCAACTTCTAAGCTACTCCCTAGGAGATTCCTATTGGCACTTCTCTGATCAATTTCTATATTTCACCCTTGCCAATCAAATCATAAGCTAACGGAAAGTAATCATGTTGAAGATTGCATCTTAACTATCCTATAAACAAAGCATTTCATTATATTCTTCATGTGTAATTTATTTTTCAAGTGCTTAAAACCAAAAGGTATAATACCTCATTCAACCAAAAGTGTTCGTTGTTTTTGTTTGTGATCAAATTCCCTGTCCAGCCATGAGCAAGCTCATGCGCCACCACCTGTGATCCACTCGCATCCCCCTTAATCACAGTGGGCGTCAAGAAAACAAGCCTCGGATTCTCCATTCCGCCAAGAGGAAAACTCGGAGGCAACACCAACAGATCAAACCTTTCCCATTCATAAGGACCAAAGAGCCTCTCCCCAACCATCACAATCTCTTCCGTACCAGCAAACTCCGTAGCAGCAGCATCCAATACCTCAGGAACCGCCTCAGCATACACCCTAGTCCTAGGTCCCACCTCCCTAAACCCCAACTCCCCAATTGCAAATGCAAATAAATAAGGAGGTACAGGCTGTTCCATCACAAATTCCTCCACCACCCTATCATCCCCACACCAAACCGAATCCTCACAAACCCCTTCCGCCTCAGACGGAATCGGGTCCCGCCTCTCCACATGTCTAGCAGCCATAACCGCCGACAGCTCTCTCGGGATGTTCAATTTCGCAGTGTACTTAACCCGTGCAACAGGTGTATCCTGACAAGGAAAAATTGAACGGGCATGAATGGGCTGACAATGGGTATACAGAAAAGGATGATTCTTGTTGAAAGTTTGAGTAGGCGAAAGCCATTGAAGAGCTGAACTTGAAGGACTAGTTTTGGAAAGAATCAAGATTTGATGGGTTTGTTTAGAAATCGAAATGTTGAGTGATTGTCCAAGAATTGGGTCTGTAGGAGAAAGGGAGAAAGGTAAGGGGGAAAGGGAAAGAGGGTCGAGTACAGAAGAGACAGAGAGTGAGCGAGTGTCAAGAGTGAGGGGTCCAGTGTAAGGAGTAGAAAAGGAGAGAAGAGTAGCAGAGGAGATGGTGGAAGATGGAAAATCGAAGTAAAAAGTGAGGGAGATATGGGTTGTGAGTGGGTGAGTTGAATCAGTGAAGGAATGAGGGTCAATGGGTGCCATGGAAATTGCTCAGAGAGTAAGATGGATGATCAGAGAATCTGCAAGGAAGAACAACGATGATACATACAAACAAGAATAACATGAAAAATGGTGTCACCTTGTTATGCTTTGTATTCACCTACTCTAAAATTAAAGAAATATACCACTAAGCTACTTTACTTATAAACTAACATAAAATCATATTCTTTTGAAACATAACAACTCCATGCTATCACTAATGGAGGTGTTCGATTGAGTTGTTTCTTTCTTAATTAGAAATCTTATGTTTGAGTTCTGAAAATAAAAAAATTCTTTGTACAAAGCACTACTTTTTCTAAATGAGATCATATCTAACGCGAATGTGAATTAGTCAAACTTCAATGGAAATATCAAACATTGAATGAGAAAAAAAAAACAAACAAAAGAACTCGATGCTCAAATTCTTCAACGTATGCCTTCACCATAGCCACTATAACATATTCCATATAAGGCTACATACGACATATTATATTCCAACCCTTTCAATTTGTTTGGGGTGACTTTGCTTTACACTTTATTTTTTTAATGGGGTAGGGGAAATACAATGTGGGGAACCAAACGACGAGAGGGAGTTGCTCAGATGGTAAGCACCCCTCACTTCCAACTCGAAGGTTGTGAGTTTGAGTCACCAAGGGAGTAACAAGGGGGTGGGAGCTCCTAGGGAAGGTAAAAAAAAATGTGGGGAATCAAATGGTTACCAACAAGGTGAGAGTTCATGTAACTAATCAACTGAGCTACTAAGATTCTCCGACTTTACCTTACACATTGTTTAACAAAGAATAAAAAATAATAAATTGAATGTAGCTTAGAAAAGTTTAAATTAAAGAGTTGTAACAAAAGAATAGGATTATTTTTTTAAAATAGAAAAAAAAAACAAACAAATTGAAATGAAGCGAATGTTATATTCCTCCCTCTCAATTTGTTTATGTGATTTTGAGTTGAGACATAGTTTACGAAAATTTGAAATACTTTTGAATTTCGGGGTTTTAAATTAAAATTGCGTTGAATGTATCAAAATGTATTTTAAGTTTGTGGTCTTAAATATGTCAAGTGAAAAAAATAAGAAGACAAATAAATTAAAACTGAGAAAATACTTATTATTTCCTTTGTTTGTTTTTTAAAAAATGTATCTTTCCTAATATGACAACTCTTTAATTTCAACTTTTCACCTAACATATTTAAAATCATAAAATTAAATAATGCTTTTATACATTATACATATCTTTAATTTATAATTATAAAATTTAAGAATAGTATTTATTGTCTTAAACTTTGTATATACTTTGTATAATTTTATATATACAGTAAAATCTCTCTGAATTAATACTCGATAAATTAATAAACGCTCTAAGATAATATTTTTCTCCGGTTCCGACTTGCGCCAATGGAAAAAATCATAAATTTCGATAACATAATAAGATAATATATTTTTGAAAGACCTCTATACAAATATATGGTCCCATTGATATTATAAATTAATAATTCTTTAAAATTACGAAAATGTATGACAATTTAGTGAAATATGATTCTAGTGTTTTTTGTTTTTGGTAAAATTTAAATCTAGTTAAAACTCATCTCTATAGGAAACACCAATGAAGAAGGAGATGAAAATGGAGAAACAAAGGAAGAAGAGGAGGGAGAAACAAACAAATCAGATGAAGATCAAAATGGAAGAGGAAAAATATAACATCCATTTTCTGAACTATACAACTCTGATGTGCTAATATAATTTATTGCTGATGAAAAAGGCGAAAAATATGTCACAAATGTCTATTGTGACTTTTATTTTAAGTTTTTAAATATGTCAACCTTAGTCCCTTATGTTTATTAGTTGCTCTTTTAATATTTCTTTTAGTCTCTAAAGTTCGTTAAGTTTAATCATTGTCTAGTCCTTAATTCTACTAGTGATTGGGACACCTATCTAAACTCTAAAGGAATGTTCTTACGACAGAGTATTATATACTCATCATACTACAACTGAAATTATTATTGAATATCACAAGAAATTTCTCTATTTTTGTAGTTTGTTTCTTCTATTTCCTTTTCGTATTCTACACAATAATAACAAGAGCAATACTCTTGTTACAAATGATATTAGAGCCTAAGATCACTCTTCGACTATCTTTAATGGCTTCATCACCAAAATATCAAGTACTCCAGAATGATGTGCAAGATGTGCGTTGTCAACTCTCTATATTCGTTATGATTCAAGAAAGAATCAATATAATACCAGATCATTGAGATTTGTGAACCCAACGAGAGGCTCGAGCTCATCATTTGAAATTTGGGGCTTCAATCAATGTCTCCTACTTGGACACCAATTGATACAAATCATATGCAATGCTAGAGGGTACTCATATCATCCCGACCCTTATTTGAGATAGCACAAACATAGAATGGTAAATCTCATTGTAGGCTTACAAAAATCTTTTACTCCTTTACTTTTGAGATTGGTAGGGGTTTTACATTTTCACCATGTCACGACTTCAAAATTGGACTATGATGACGCCTACCATAACCCCCAAATAGGCAAGTCAAAATCCAAAATGGAAGGCAATAGAGTACTAGAAAAATAAAAATATGGAAGAAAAATAGAGACATAGAATAGGGCCCTGGCATTGATATGTATACACGATACAAAATATACAAAATAGGCCCATAACTGTCCGAGAAAGACAAAACTACATAAAAGAACCAAACCCTAGACTTGGTGTCACCGGTACAAGAGCGCCTAAGTACGGAAATGATATATATATATATATGTGTGTGTGTGTTAGCAAAATACAAAATATATAGAGTAAAACAACAAATCTCTGGACAATAAGAGATCACCCTGATCTAAATCTGTAACGGCCACGGGGAGATCCAAACTCAACGAGGATAGCTTGCGCTAAGAGCTCTATCAGAAAAAGATGCAGAAGTGTAGCATGAGTATCAAAACATGGGTTACTCAGTAGAAATCATACGTTGACCGAGCTTAGAAAGATCTCTCTCACACACACCCACACACACACTATAAGGCCAAACCCATCAGTGGCCCCTTAAAGTTGGCATCAACTTTCACTTGGACACCCTAACTAGGCTTTGTTCATTTTAAACACCTCATGTCAAACCTCATTTTGACACTTTTTATATTTTCAAAACCACCTTTTAAGTGGGTACATCCAGACGCCTCTTATGTGGAAAAATAAACGAATCGGTATGTGACACGTGGAAATTTTATTTTATTTTTTAAAAACTCAGTTTTACTTTCTTTTTTTCTTTCTTCCTGATCCCAAACCCCATGCCCCCACCTCTTTTCTTCTTCTTCTTGTGCCTCATTTCCCTTTTCATCTGCTCTTCTCCATCAAAAAGGCAAGAACAAAGGTTAGTTCACAAAGTAAAATACGTTGGGAGAATAAGGAAAATCATATCAAATCGAAAAGTTTTTGTATGACATTTAAAAGAAGATGATTTCTAGTGCTACTACGATTGAGATTTACAATGAAGAATATGTAAAATATAATTCTTTTTTTTTTCATTGGAGGTTTGTTTTTGAATATGAATCAAGATATAAATTCGATTTTCAAAGAAGATGGAAGAATCAAAGAGTGTAACCCAGTAAAGTATTGTAGAATTTTTAAAAAAAGTTGTGTGGTGATGAAGGATGGTAGAAGGTGGAGAAGATGGAAGGGAGAAAGCAAGGAAGAAGAAAGAGAAGAAAATATTTACAAAAAACTCAAAATATTTACAAAAAAGGTCTCTAACGCGCTTAAAATTTGTGTAGCAGATGTACCATGCTTAGTCAGCGAAAAGTGTCAAAATGACACAACGAGACGCAACATGAGGTGTCTAAAATGAACAAAGTTTAGTTGAAATGTCTAAGTGAAAATTTTTACCAACTTTTAGGGGACCACTGATAGGTTAGACCCACACTATAATTGCGTATCATATAACACATATTTGCTTGTTGTGTAGTTTTTCTTTAAATTGAATCATTCAAAAAAATTCAAGTGTCAAATTGCAATACTATACCAACCGTTGTTATCTTCACTTTCCTAAGGCCCCACCTCCATCACTTTGTTGAACTTTTTAAGATTTCGAAAACAATGTAAGGATACAAAAAATATCACAACGAAGAAGAGAGCCCTGAAAAAAAAATCCGACATTTCTAGCTTCGGCAGAGAGCAGCAGCAGAAGAACCCCCAGGAAATAGAAATGGATGATTATACAAGAGAAATGATGGACCTCAAAACCCTCGTCACCCGAACCCTAGAGAAGAAAGGCGTCCTCGCCAAGATCAGAGTATGAATCAATCCCCTTCTCCTTTCTTCTCTTATATGCATTTTCATTCTTTTCTGAATTCTCTTCTCAATTTGACGTCAAATGTTCACCGATTAGGTATCTGCTTGCAAGTTTATACGTTTTTTCTTTTCTGGGTATGGCTTGGAATAACCGATAAAGCTGTAATTTGATAATTTTTGGTTTTTATTTTGTTGGAGTGGAAATTGGTGTCATGAATAGCTAATTTCCTAAGTTTCTTGGTTAGAAAACTGGAAAAATAGGATCTTTTGGAGCTCCTGTTTCTTTGTCGTTTTCAGCTCCACTGGTGAGGTTTTACTCTAAGCACAGACATTGAAAATTCCATGTGCTACAATGGTTAGCCGATGGGTTTAAAGGCCTATGTATCATGGATATTCCTTTAGCACTTCTAATGATTAGATTGTACCTAAATTAAGATTTTGTTGGGTATTTGCCTTTGGCTGACTTTGAGCTTCTTTTACAACAACATACCTAGTGTAATCCCACAAGTGGAGTTCGCGGAGTGGTGCGTACACAGCCTTACCCCTATCTTGAGAAGGTAATAGGCTGTTTCCTATAGGCCCTCGGCTCAAGTAAAATATTTAAAAAATTAAGTATGTAAAGCAAATACAATAGTGAAGAATCCATACTGAAAACAATGGAGAAGAGAACAATAGCAACAACAAATAATATGATAACCGAAGCCAAGGAGACAATAAAATCAAAGAATAAGATAGAATAAGTTAGTAGGAGAGTAATAAAAATAATTTTGATGAGGAGGTGTCACCAACGTATACTAGAAAGCTCTGGGCAATGCAAAACATAGTTTAAGTGATTAGAGATTAATATATAGAAATGAATATCTTGTGTTATACACGAGTGCTTCAACTGTTTTAGTTATCTCTAAGGAGCTAAATATTAGACTTGCAGGGGTTGCTACATGTATGCCTTTTATCTTCATCTGCTTCATTCTCATCAAACAAACATGAAATTCCGATATTTATGCATTACTTACCTTGAAAGTGCATGTCCTTTGATGCTCAACCTACCTTTTAGCTTATTTGTGTCACGATCCAAAAATATGTACGTGTAATCAACACCCGACTAACTACCCCGTTGAGCGAACCATTGGATTGAAATTGAGTAACTTTATAAACCAATGAAATATCTTAAGAGCTAGCAACTATAGTCAAATAAACTGCACTGAAATAGTTAAACATATGTCTCAACCTATGTTGCTCGGACTCTTCAAAAATGTCGACGGGTGCGTGTCAGATCCTCCAAAAATAGTGTATTTTTGAAGGATCCGACACGGGTGCGGCAACATTTTTGGAGAGTCCGAGCAACTTAGTCTCAACTGAATAGCTTAAAGCAACTATCAAAAATCCCCCAGCCATACTGTATAAAAAAAATGAAAATCTCCCAATCATAACTGATACTCGCTTGGTCTGAAACTAGTTATTATCCATCTAGAGTAAGAAGAGGAACTACATATGTTCTTGGGGCATACAACAGAATAATTGAATGAAGGGTGAAACTCCCACGGAAAGAAAAGCGAAAGATGTTGAGGACAATGCAACATTTAATTGGAGTTACTAGGCTCGGTGTTACCCATTTTTGAGATAAAGAGGCCCGTGAGCGCTTAGTACACCATTATAATACACATTAAGTCTAATAGATGACCTACTAAGTGGTGGGACAAGATAAATACAACATGAAATGCACAAATAGCATAGATACATCTCGAACCGAAAATTGTTAACTGAAAGCTGAGAGAAATTGATAACTGAAAACTGTATAATCTGCAATACAGGCAAGCACTTAACGACACTGAAGTCAATCATAATTGTGGCTTGTTGCAAGTAGACTTGTTCTACTTGGCAGGGTCACCCTCACTCCAGAAAGTTGTGTACAACTGTGGCTATTTCAAGTAGACTTGCTCTACATGGTAGTGTCACCCTCACTCCAAAAAACTGGGGTAACTGTGGCTATTTCAAGTAGACTTGTCCTACTATGGGATGTTGCCCTCATCCCATACTAACCAAGTTGACCGTGGCTATTTGAAATAGACATGATCTACTTAAGAGTGTCATTCTCACTCCAACATGTATATCACAAGCTTGTTCATAGAAGCATAGCATGAATCAAGATATGTTCATGACTAAGAATGACATTTAAGTCGAACAATAAACAAGATAGTAAACATTGCTTGGCTTCCATCAAAAAATCCATAATTAGGCAAAACTAATTTTTCAGATCAAACTTTTGAACATGGTGAATTGGATACTAGCTCGTCCTCACCAGATTTAATCCACAAAACCTTTGAAACCTCTCACCAAACACCTTCGAAGATCATTTGGCTTCTCCCGTCTTTCAAGCCATCTAAATTCTCAATCTACAAATAATTGAGTTCAACTCCATTGTTACAAGCTCACAAGATTTTATATAATCCAATTATCAAGTAACAATTAGCTCAAGCTAACCTAGTTAATTCAACCTCTTTCCATGAGAACTAAGCTCACCATCCCTATTCTACAATTTAACTGGTTAAAATCATCAATAACATCATCCTAAATCACAATATCGAACGCCCATTAAATATTCCATCATCTTTTCTTGCTCAAAATATATTTCATCATTTTCCACATCCACCCAACGATCTCCATTAATGGTGGAAACTAAGTAGTAAGTACCATTAAATTTAAATTTCCAACCACCTAACAATACCATAAGCATCCTTAATCTCCATAAATAAACATAAAAGTTAAAGTAGAGTAGGTGGGTTTACCTTACGAGGTTTAAATCTTTTTTATTTTTTTGATGAAGTAAAGGATTCATTAGAAAGCATCAAGTAGATGTTAATTTACAGTGAGAGAAATTTTAAAAGACATAAGTATGAGAGAGCATTGCTTGCCTCAATAATATCTCAGTCTGCCAGCTAGAGAGCACAAGAGAACTAACAAAATCTTAAAACTGTCCAGTGCTATTTACTGTGGACATCTTGTCCAGCTGAAAAGATTAATTGAACAAATGGCTTTGAGAGAGGAACTAGAGTTGATATGCCATCAGAACATCTTCTATTTCTCTCATCCATAGACACCACAAAATAGCTGAAGAAATCATAAGCCAGATTTTCTTGATGGCTGTATCCACATTCCGCAAGCTCCAGCACAGTTGTGCCTCTATCAATCCCAGAGGCAACCAGATTAAACCAAAGAAACTGAAAAAAACACACTCCAAAGGTCTCTGGCTACAGGACAATGCAGAAATAGGTGATTGACAGATTCATGGGAGCAACAGAAGTAACACCTGTTGACCAGCTCAAATCCTCTCCATTAAGGTTGTCCAGAGTGAGGCATGCATCCCAGAGAGCAGACCACAGATCAGTTGAAACATATAACCTTAACAGGGAGTTTGGTCCTCCAAATCAACTTCCACGGTCAAGTGTCAATGACTTGGTTTTGAGAGCTTAGTAGCATGTAGCATTCTTTAACAGTGGAAGTGCCCTTGTTACCCTAATTCATACTGTTAGAGGCATCTTCATTACTGTTAAAAGACTCAATTGTTGCTAGTAACTCCACCGAACTTCCCATCTCCCAGTCTTGAACGGCTCTTCTTAGGTGCACATCCCAATAATTTTTAGTTTTGTTTTGAGCAATAGATGAGTTCTTGTTCAGGGCGATGTTGAAAAGGTTAGGAAAGTCTACCATCAGATGTGTGTTACTCAGCCAATAGTCCTTCCAAAACTTGATGTGTGCTGCATTACCTGGCTTGAATTGAACATTCGGAAGAAATTCAGTTTGCTTCATTGTTTAGCCTTGATTACATCCTTCCATAAACTGTGTTCCCCTGTTCCGTATCGCTAGAGCCACTTCATGAGCAAAGCTTTGTTATGCAAGGGTAGGTCTCTGATCCCCGGTCCTCCTTTGGATTTATGCATTATAACCTTGTCCCATTCAACGGGATGAAGTTTGTGTGAGCTTCTATTACCTTCCCACATGAAGTCTCTCCTAATTCTTTCCAGTATATCAAGCACACTTTGGGGGATAGGGAATAATGACATGAAATAGGTGGGTATGCTGTTGAGCACATTGTTAATGAGAGTGAGTCTACCCCCAATTGATAAATATTGCAGCTGCCATGAAGCAAGTCTTTTGTTCAATTTCCCCACTACTCCATTCTAAATATCACAACTTCTGGATTTGGCTCCCTAAGGAAGAACCAAATAAGAACAAGGCAGTGTCCCAATGTTGCACCTCAGGATTCCAGCCAACTTATCAATATTGCGAACCAGCATTCACTGGGTACACAATGCACTTCTGCTTGTTGATATGCAAACCATTTAGGGCTTCAGAAAGAAAGAGAGTGAGATTTAGGTATAGAGTTTGAGATCTATCTGCCTCACAAAAAATCAAAGTATCATCAACATACAATAGGTGGAAGATTATGACTGGATTACAAGTGATTGAACCAACACTGAACACCTGAATCCAGTTGCATTGTCGGGCTTTTTCTAGCATCTTGCAAAGCCCTTCGTAGTTGAAAGCTCTAGCCTTTTGGGTTCTTGATGGGTTTTCTTGACTAACCAAAATCAAAAGATTTTGATGTTAAAATTCATGGTATGGAGTGTTATCTAACATAAATAATTCATAAAAATCTTATATTGGTAGTTGGATGAAGTAGAATGACAAGAAAATACTCTTGAAGTTGTGCCCTAGGTCCCACCTATTGTGTGAGAATCAAAATCTACGTTTTGGGAACTAAATAGTTTTGCAACTAGCATGGCCAGTGTTATCAAGAGCAAAAAATGCAAAAATGCTCTAAGGTTCATTAGGGCTTTAAGCACTAAGCGCAAATAAAGCGTGGATTTTAATGAAAAAATGCGCAAAGGGAGAAAAAAAAAACATATATGTCTAGTCTATGACTAATAATTATAAGCATGAATGTCAAATATATGAACAAAGAAATTGAAAAAAAATATACAATATGCAAGCTTGATATACAGAAGGCATATGATCATTTAAACTGAAATTTCTTACTACTTATGATGCAAATGATGGGTTTTGGAGCCAAATGGATTAGATGGGTGAAATTCTGCATAAGCAGAGTCAAGTTTTCTATTTTAGTTAATAGAACTCCTAGTGGTTTCTTTTCATCCCAAAGGGGACTGAGACAAGGTGACCCCCTGTCACCCTTTTTATTCATCTTAGCCATGGAAGGTTTGAGTAACCTAATTCACACATCACAGATGAAGGGTTGGGTAAGGGGCTTTAGGGTGGACAGCAGTGCACAAAATGGCTTGGAGATTACACATCTGCAATATGCAGATGATACCCTTATTTTTTGTGAAGCAATGACAGAGCAAATGTTGATCCTAAGAGTAATATTCATCATCTTTGAA
>JAJOOR010085561.1:0-52430 GCA_036250505.1 Solanum acaule | reverse complement strand
CTAAGCCTTCAACAAAATGCAACTGTGGCTGAAATGTGGACAGGACATGGGTGGAACTTACATCTTAGGAGGAATCTAAATGATTGGGAGATGGGGAACATAGTGGCCTTCCATGATACAATGGCACAATTTAGCAATTTGACTAGGGAAGTAGACAAGGTTGTGTGGAAGATTGGTAGCAAAGGGGTTTTCAGTGTCAAGTCAGCTTACAAAGATCTTAATCAATCAAATTCAAATGATAGGATGGAGCTCTGGCCATGGTAGATGATATGGAGACCTTAAATCCCATACAAGGTAAACTGTTTCACATGGTTACTAGCAAAGGAAGCAGTGCTGACACAAGAGAATATAAAGAAGAGGAAGTTCCAACTATGCTCAAGATGCTATTTGTGTGAGGAACAGGCAGAGACAGTCAACCATCTCTTCTTGCATTGCAAATGGACAGATCAATTATGGAGAATTTTCAGCAGCCTTAGAAAGATCACTTGGGTGAAACCAAGAAACATAGTACAACTCCTAAATTGTTGGATCAATATGGCAACACTACAATTAAGGAGGAGAGATGGAGGATTGTCCCAGCTTGTATATGGTGGACAGTGTGGAAAGAAAGGAATCAAAGATGTTTTGAGGGCAAGAAGAACAATTTGCAGAATTTCAAGATGAATTGTATAGCTCTTTATTATTTTTGGTGTAAACAGAAAGTCTTAGTACAAGCAGAAGAACTTTTTGATGTTTTAGACTATTTGTGACAAAAAACACAGATGGAGTCAGTCTAGTTTGTAATACTTTTGGAGGGGGGCTACTTTGATGTAGTATACCTGTGGATAAATAGAAGAAAAAGTTACCATTCTCAAAAAAAATAAAATACAATAATGTGAAATATCAATTGTTGAGTGTCACCTCTTCAAAAGAGGCTCAATGGCAAGGAAAAATATGCCTTAGAACCTTGATGATGACACAAAATTGCACATTAAGCAATGCGAAGCGCGCAACACGTTTTGAACCTTGCTTCAGGGCTTAAGCGAGTCTTTGGCAACACTGATGTGGCCTCTTCAACAACACACTAACCTCACACCAAACTTTTGTAGTTGTCTTGGCCTCCGTCCTATGGCCTCTTTGACAGCATGCCAACTTATTCCAAACTTCTGCAGTTGTCCTGGCCTCATGCACATGCCAAACATCTACCCACTTTCAACATTCATATTCATGTCCCAAGCATACCACCTTTATTGATGTCGGTAATACCTTTAGAATGCCTTAATCACATCATTAGCCTCACAATTAACGTAGTTAAGGTTTAAGAATCATGAACCTTAACTATTTGGGGATAGTCAAGAGACAATGAGTCACTGAGGGATCTTAAGCCCACAGTTGGCACAGAAGAATAATATTCTATTGGGCTCAATTAAATTGACCTTTGCTTGAGAAAGTGTGAGTTAATGACTTTGAAGGGTTCAACCTTTAGGTGCCGTTTAGTTGGTCTTTTAATAGAGTTAATCAATGTATAAAAATCAGCATATAGTAGTATTGGTATAAAATCCAGCATAGTTGATATAATGTTTTTCTTTTTTCTTTTGTTCTTACATAGTACCTACATAAGTTAATGTGGAAATTTGTGTTCTATGTTATGTGGGTTAGAGTGTGGAATAAGAATACATGTATTAAAATAATACTTATATTAAAACATTAAAATGACAAAGCTTGGCCTCATAATAGTCAACAAACTTTTTTTTTGGGCTAAAAAGTACACAAACATTTTTAATTTTACGCTATATACTAATTGGTACTATTTCAGTTGCCCCTATCTCAAAAAATATACTAATTTGTAATATTTTGCCCTCATAATTTGTGCAAGCTGGCCCGGACACCACGGTTGTCATTTTTTTTTTAATATGTGTGTATACACACACACACACTCTAATTTGTAATAGAACCAAACTAAGCATCCAACAACAAATAATCATCAAATTACAATCTTTGAATTACTAATCCCTACATAACAATTCCTAAGTTTATAATCCCTACATGATTATTCCTGCATAACTTGTATCTATACTAAATGACTCCTTAGAGAAAAGATTTGTCATATACAGAATAAGGAGGATTAAATTGTAACCTACCAGTTGAATTGCTACCTTGTATCCTGGAAGTATGAGAATCATTCCCATCATGCATTCCCCTTTGTGGTACCCACACTATGGACCTCCAATCCGTAATCCAAGAAAAAAACAAGAATAGTAGAGAGAAGTTGGGAACTTAGAATTGTTCCCTGCTTTGAAAATTAATATGAAAACAAAGATTTGAGGGTGACTTATGGGGTTAAAATTTTGAAACATTTTGGGCCATGAAATGAGAAACTTATGGTGGTGAATTGTAAAAAATCAAGATATATACAGAGTGCATCAAAAAGAAATACCAATGGATGATAAAATTTGGGAATCCCGTCTAGGATTCTGTCAGCAAAAACCATAAGATAAGATTGTGTGAAGCACCAAGAAATTGTATAGGCTTCCAGGAAACTGAATGTATAAATGTGTTTCTCTATTAATTAGAAAGCCATATAGGTACTTGTATGCAGCTTGCTTTTCTAATACTAATTACAAATAAATAAAGAAATTTCTACAGTGTGACTGGTAGATGAATGAAACAAAAGCAATAATCAAAAGAGGTTAACAATCTACTTGTATGCAGCTTGCTTTTCTAATACTAATTACAAAATAAATAAAGAAATTTCTACAGTGCGACTGGTAGATGAATGAAACAAAAGTAATAATCAAAAGAGGTTAACAATCTAATTTGTGACTCATTTATTGGTCACGGAAAAAGTAAATTGCGAAATGGCTAATTAGAGTTTACTGGATCTGAAGTAGAATTTCCAAACAGTCATATGGCAGATTATAGAAATATTAAACTGAAGCCAGTGGTGTCAATGTATGTCTGATTAATTTGGCCCATAAAAAAGTTTTGACTTGTTTTTCACTCATGAGAGCTGCTTGTTACTACCTTGACAGAGGAAGTGCAATTAGAAAAAGCTGAAAACAAATGTTTCCTATTCTATGTTGGATTTGTAATAATAGTGAAATTTTTGTAGCTTTTTGATTAAGAAATTATTTATTGGTAAAAGAAACCTGATGATCTTGTTTATCGAAACAAGATTTTCTGTCACATGCAGATCTTCTTCAGAATTCTCCCTTGTTGATATAATTGGAACTCTGGTTGATCCACAAGATATTTACACATTTTGCTTGGCTACATTTCTTAGGCTGAGCTTAGAGCAAGCGTTTTTGAGGCGATAGAAGAGGAGGATAGGACCATTGAAAAGGACGAAGGTTTGCCTCCTGCACTATTGGGTAGCTGCAATGAGCGTGCGAAGCAACTCCATAATTCCCCTTCAGGTTCTCAGTGACATGTTTTAATTATTTTGGGCTTTTACCCCTTTATGTTTTACGGTCATGCTTATTTTTTATTTGTTTTGATTATTGAAGTGTTGTAGATTGTGCACATGTGCTTTCTTTTTTCCTTGCATAATCATCTTACAGTGAATAACACATATAGTTGCTTAAGGATTCTTACAAAGTACACTGATGTTTACACATTGAACACCAAATATTACTTTTTATGGTAAAATACCTCTTACCATGGTCCTTCAATTTTATAATCAATGCATAAAGATAGGTGTTTTAGTAGTTAAAGAAGAGTTAACATTTCATATATCCTCCCACATTGATTCCTTGTAACTTTTTTTTTTCCTTGGTGAATGCAGGAAGGCTGCTAACGGCACTGATATGTGAATATTTTGACTGGGCTCAGTTAAACCACTCAATTAAAGTTTATTTACCAGAGTGTAATTTGGTAATATTGTACAGCTATAATTAATGTAATCAAACCAATTTGCATAAATTGTCAGTTATTATTTCAATTTACAAGAGATTCTTGTTTGCAGCAAAAGGATTCTTGGAAATCAGAGCTAAAAGAATTTAGCAGCAAAAATGGATACGATCTTAACAGGAATGGGGATAGTGGCCCATTGCTTTTGGATGTTCTCGAAGGATTCTTGAAGTATGAGGTTCGATAAACTTCTTATATTAGATAACTTCTAGACATATATCTGTCAGTTTCTTATGGTATTGTTTATGTTTCTATTAGTATTACAAGAAGAAAATTAAAAGAAGAAAGGTGGGGAGATTATCATTGATAATCGTATGGAACTTGTTTGTTGGGGATACAATTTTATCATCCTTGAAAAGAATAAAAGTTGAGAAGGATGAATTCAATAATGTAGGAAATATGTTAAATATATAAATAGTTCATTTTGTTAAGAGTGGTTGTCTCGACATCCTCATGCAGTTGTGTCCCTCTCTCCATATGGTATCCAAATTCTCCTCGTTTTTTTTTTCTTCTATAGATCGATAAATTGCTTACAAATGCTATGACCAAATGTGGTCCTAGGGGGGAAAACATGTTGCTAGAGGTCCCAAGAAACAAATCATAGAGGAAGATGACAGTAAATAAGTTGAAAGCATCAAGGCATAATTAGGAACAGCTCTCTTGATTTACTAGTGATACTGGCCAATAGGACAATAAATATCACTAAGCTTGTTTTATCAAAATAGAAAAAAGACCATTAAGCTTAATTTTATTCAACAAAATTTGTTTCTTGGTTCTACTTCAAACACTTCTTTCTTTTCTTTGTTCTGTGAGGTATATCCGCTTCGTGCAATCAATGGTGTGTTTGAACCATTAACCTTGCTTAGATGTGATTGACTTAGTAAAGACTAAAGAGCACATCCCTATTCTGCAGATGCTGGTTTAAAATTTTTTAAGTGTACACAAGTATGTTAGTATATGAAACTTGCGTTTTGTGATGGTTTAACAATCTCCTGTTCCAGGTGTGGTTAGAGTCTTTAAAATGTTTAAGTAGTTTCATTGAATGATAGTTATATCATTTGCAGTTCACGTTTTCCTGCATTCGAATTGACTATGGTGAATATACAAGTCTATCTAGTAGGAATTAGCATTATGGCAAGCTTTTAAAATCTGTCACAGAAGTTACCAGTTTCAAAAAAAAATCTGTCACAGAACTTATCTCAAGGAAGGGGTGCTGGGAGGAGATTGACAACACCAGATGCTGACTCTCTTCCCACTTTAGAAACAAGGAACATGAGGAGGCCTTCTTCATCTTCAGTTGCCGGGGGCTTACCTCCATTGGGAAGGTTTTCACATAAGACACTATTATGTCATCTTATTTTTTTGTATTTATTTATTTTTCTTTTTGGATTTGAGATTTTGACTTGAGACCATCTTCATTCCACAGGCCAGGTCCTGCAGCCCAGTCATCTGGTAGGTAGTGTACTTGCTTTATTTGTATTAATTCCCGGATCCGGATAAATGTTTAATCTTATTCATATGGTTGCAATTTTAGATAGAAGAGGAGGTTCGTCAGTATCTGGATACAGGAAGGATGAATACAACTGGAGATATGACAATGATGAACTTGCAGAAGATGTAAGTCGTGCTTCATCTGCCTTAGAAAACCTTCAGCTAGACAGAAAAGCTCGGAATCTTACCACTTCCTGGCGGTAAGTGTTTGAAAACTGGATTGCTTATTCAAGTTTTATTTTTATGTTACTTCTGTTGGATGGGTATGGGAGTTAGAGATTTGGTGAATGTTAGTCATGGATGATTTGCTTGATTTTGGCTGTGGCTGTTATAAAATACATCACTTGTGGCTGGTCAGTAAGGTTAAAGATGACAACCTTATTTGTTCCACTATGCAGCTGTTATGTCCCTAGATGCCATTATGCCGCATAACTAGACCAGATAGTACTTTTGGGCTGGCTTGCTGAGAAATATTACCCATGCTTTCAATCCAAGTATATGGATTTTGTGCTACTTACTGATAGTGAATTCTTTTTTTAAATGTATTGAATTTTCTGCATAAGAGCAATGTTTCAGATTGTGCCAAGGCAGGTGCTACGTTTATTTTGTATTACTGAATGTGATAAAAACTTAACTATGAATAAGGAAGAGAGACTCTCTCTGATGTTTGACAAAATCTGGGGAAAATATAGTGTAATGGTATGCATGAAAAGTTTGTGTGATGACTAAAATAGGTTTAATCTAGTGTACTTTAAGATCCGTTTAAGTAGAGAAAGCTACTTTGTAAAGTTTTAATTGAAATGATCATTTATACACGTTTATTAAGTTTTTAATTTTGAAGTTATTTAATTGTTAAAATACATTAATTTTTTTGGATACCTTATCAAAAACAAATTGTTAAAAATGCATTATGAATAACAAAAATTATCAATCCTTTTTGACGAAACAATAGATTATGTACCTTTTATGTTTCCAGCAGTCTACTGTGATATCTTTTTGATAAAGTAAAATTTATTGATGTGAGCCAGCAAAATGTTGGTTAGATAAACATTCAAAAGAGTACGTGCATTACAAGTCGTGTAATGAGTAGAGTAAATCTAACATGGCTTCAGGCTCTATTCAATTCCCATAGCAGTGTTGCACCAAAACTTAAGCAAAACATTTCAATTGTGTTTGAGAACAATATCTATCTTATCCAAAGAAATTCTCATTTCTTTCTTTCCAAACAACCCGAAACACCTGTTCTGAGAAGTGATTTAGCAATGGCTCCCTTTTTCATGCAAGTAGAAGTTTTAAGGCGTCTCTCGGCATACACCATTTGATGTCTCTAGATACCAATTGTTTGTTTTTAGCAAAAATTAGGGAAACAACATAGGAAGGCTTAGAAAATAAAATAAAATACTGCAATGCTGTCAAAGGGAATTATTTTATTCATAACTCAGAGACATACATTTATAGCTTTAGTTTCTAACTAAAATACAAAATTATGCTACTAACTTATCCGCAAATTCAAATAACAAAGAAAGAGGAAACTAACTCCTAAATTCAAGCCACATAGGACTCTTATAAAAATAAATTAAAATCGTTAAAACTTAGCTATTGATGAACTGAATTTCTGCAAAAGAAATCTTTTAGAGATAATTCAACTAGCTGATTTATTTTTGCAATATCGTGAGACATATTTCCAACACCTTCCTTTTCTTACTATTACTTTGAGGGTAATAATAGATTGTGATTTGATATAACTGACATCACCCCACTTTAGGAAGTGCTTCCGCTCTATTAGATCAAGTTTAAGTTTGTATTACACAAAGACAAGGTTAAACTATTCAAGAATGCAGCAAGTAGTAATGACCTAGGACAGCTGATGAGCTGTTGTGTTATTCTGAAAAACTTATGTACATCTAGTTATTTATGATGTGTTGTCTCTTTGTTGTTCTCGTTCTCTTTGTTGAAGTATCGTGGTAAAAAATGTAGTATCATGCTTTCTGCTAAATTTGATCATATTATCTTGAACGTATGGTTGTGCCTCAACTTTGTCCTAAATTTGTTCGCAGGCATGGAGGGGATGGCATGTCTGAGGAAGATGACAGGGGAGAGTAGGTGTAGCTAAATGGTCTCCAAATTACTAATGTGGAAATTGATATAATCTTAAACCATTGAAATGCTATGTTGTGTATTGGCCTGTGATATTGCGTATGATTGAAATACTGTATATTGCTTATAGTATATTGGTATGAGCCTTTTACTATTTATGCCATTTTTCTTCTATTGGGGTTAGTTTGGTTTGAGTGGCTGGAGAGAGCTGGTTATTATTTGCAGATACAGTTGCCTTTTTGTATTTTTTTTTCTTCAAAAAAATGTGGTTTTTATCGGTTTGTATGCACATGGACTATCCATTTCACACGGTATCAGGCAAGTATGAGGTAACTCTGTCTATTAAGATATAGGCAGATGAGATAAATCTCTTTACACTCAATGTCTTTGGAATTTAAATTCTACATTATAATGAATTTTACCCGCATCCGTTCATTTTATCCGTATTTCTTGGGTTAGGATATATTAACTGTTGCAAACTTGGAATTGTCAATCTTGATGAAATTTTAACTTCATATTTGAAGTACTACCGGTGACTTTGCGTAGTGTTTGGGATGGAGGAAAACAATTTTTGGAAAATGTTTTCTTATTTTTCTATGTTTGGTTAAACAAATTTTTTGGAAAACATTTTCTTTGGGAAAATGAACTTCTTAAAAATGAGGAAAATGATTTCTTTAATGAAAGTGGAAGAAATAAGTTTCAGAAATGGCATTCTATGTTTATTCTATTCACCCACCCATGCAATGCCTTGATCATCCCACTGCCACTCCTTCCCGGCTTTATAATTTTTTTATTAGAGTACATATAGATGTTTTTGAATTAACATTTTCTTGCTCTATCAAACATTAGAAAATAAGTAAGAAAGCAACTCATTTCTTAAGTGAATATTTTCCACATTTTTAATTAAAAATGTTTTTCGTATCAAACAGCAAACATAAGCAGAATAGTTCACTCCTCTTGCCTAAGCAGAATGATAAAAGCAAGAAAACGTGCCGAACAAATATTCTCTTTTAAAATTGTGACATACTTCTCTTTGATTTTGTGTGAAGCTATTTTCTACATTGGTTCATGTTTAAAATCTTATACTACGGCTACAACATAACAACATATTTAGTGTACAGTAAAATCTCACTAAATTAATATTCGGTAATTAATAATCTCTCTAAGATAATATATTTCTTTGGTCCCGATTTGGTTCAATGGAAAACAATCACTTATTTCGATAAAATAATAAGATAATATATTTTCAGAAGACCCTTATATAAATATGTTGTCCCATTAATATTATAAATTAATAATTCTTTAAAAATACAAATATATCTAAGACAATTTAGTGAAATATGATTTTATTGTGTTTTGGTTTTTGTTAAAATTTAAATCT
The DNA here is from genome assembly GCA_036250505.1 of Solanum acaule. NCBI lineage: Eukaryota > Viridiplantae > Streptophyta > Magnoliopsida > Solanales > Solanaceae > Solanum > Solanum acaule. The sequence goes on along the minus strand of JAJOOR010085561.1, from coordinate 43,573 downwards.
AGTTGAAGTCATCTCTTACTTTTCTTATTGCATCCAAAAGTTTCGGTGTTATCTTTTTGAATTGCACCATAAAATTGTGAAGAGTTCTAGATTAGATAAGTATTTCCTTACGCGTAACTGATTTCAAAGGTATTGTATCATCTTCAACTTCATCATTAACATTGAATTTATTTTACCATGAATCATTTAACAAAAAATATATATATTACAATGATTCATACACATAATTGTACTTTATGTATAATGAATTTATTTTTATGTGAATTCAATACATATGATACATAATTTAGTAAGATAAAATGATTTGATGTATTAATTGTACTTTATATATAATAAATTTACTTTTTATATGAATTCAATAAATATGATTTATAAATTAGTAAGATGCAATGATGCAATCAAAATTAACCTTTATTGAATCTCGAAAGACTCGATAAATTAATAGATATTAATTTATCGATTAAATAATACCTCTACAAAATAATAATATTTCATGGTCCCACATATATTAATTTGGTGAGGTTTTACCATAGTCCCATAAAGTGAGATTTGAGAAGGATAGAGTATTACGCAAATTTGTCTTTTATCTCAGAGGTAGAGTAATTGTTTTTGATAGATCCCAACTCAAGATAAAACATCTACAAAAAGAAGTAATGGAAATAAAAGAAAAATCTTATCCTGTATCCATCTCAATTTATATAAAAGTGTTTGATTGTACACATAGTTTAAGAATAAAAGGTAGACTTTTTAGAACTTGTGGTTCAATAAGCCATAGATTTATAGGTAATTGTCCAACCAATGAATTCTATAAATTTTCTCAAAATTGACACAAATGCCTCTACTTGCCAAACAAGCAAGTCGGAAGCAATAATTGTTGGAAAAAAATACTACTATATTGATATTGGACTGGAATTACCAAGTAGTAATAACTTATTATAAACACTAGGTAAACACTGTGTCGTGGCAAGTCACTGCCTTGAAAGCGATTTCAATCCGACTCCGGTGCAAATCATTGTATTCGGCCGCTCCCCAAGGTTCCACAGTTACTCTCAAACACGTGCACTCGTGAGTGAACATTTGGAGGTTGCGCAAAATCAATTGCCCAAAAAATATTCTAAGAATAAGCTAAGAAGAAAGGAGAATTTTTTTTTTCTCTTCTTTTTGTTGGGCTTGTGGTGTTCACAAATGACATCACTTATATATGATATTTCAATAGGAGGTATTGAAAATTCAAGAGTTAATCTTGACAATGCATTGTGAATCTTAATGGCGTTAAAAGTCACTACATCACATTCTACAAGAACTCTTCTTTTGTTTTGAAATAAAAATATTGTTCTCTTTGTAATGTATTTTACGTTGCGTTCTTTGCATTGCACAAAATGAATAATTGTGAAATTAATATCACAATCCCCCATAAATGCAAAGATAAAGAGTAAGAATAGAATTTGGACAAAAGGAAGGAACATGTACTTAAGTGTTAATATCTTTCGATTTGAATTAACACATAGTGAAATGAGGCAACAACTTAGTATCCACACAGTGAAGTACTCTTAAACTGAATGGATATATATTGAAACCCATAACACATACTATATTGTTAAAATTTAATCAACCTCCGCAGTACAAACAAAGTGTTTTTATAGTATGCACACACACCTTGGGTCTTATGAGTGCTCTAGAAAGACGATCCAAGTCTTTCATAAAAAGCGACCACACCTTTACACTCACATAGGTGATTCCATTAAGTCTATCTCAAATAGACCACCTTAAGACTATAGAATCATTAAAATCAAAATAAGCTCAACCTTATAAGACACTGCCTCACGCCATATGGATAAAAAATGTGGTGTATATTGAGGCCTAACGGGTCCACCACACTACGTCAATCAATGGGCTTTAGCCCCATTTCCCCTCAACGTTTCAAGGATTATTTTTCTTGACAAGCCCTTGGTCATAGGATCCGTCAAATTTCTCTCAGACCTTACATACTCCAAGAAAATAACACCCAGTTTTAATAATTGTTTAACTACATCATGTCTGATGCGAATGTGTCTTTTTTTATTGTACACACTATTTTTGGTAATTTCAATTGTTGCCTTTGAGTCACAAAGAAGAAAGATTGATGAAGCTTGTCTTCCCTACAATGACACTGTAACACTTCAGAAATCAGACTTGGACTTTGCAGCAAAAAACAACAAAATTTGGTGAACCACGACATGGTTCAGGACCGTGAAAGGAACCACAGTCCGTCGACCTGCCCGTGGCTCATGCCCATCCAAAAGAGGTGGACCACAGGACCCTTCACGGGTTGTGGACCACCCCACGAGCTGTGGGGAGGCTCGTGTAAGCTAGGAAGAACCAACCAGGCCTAGGCATCAGACCACAGAGCCTTCCACGGGGTGTGGTCTTGATGACAGGCCGTGGTGGCGTCTGTCGTCTTGAGCCAGTAGGCCCTTAGCCCAAGTGAAGGAACACGGTGGCCTTCACGGTCCGTGAAGTGGACCGTAGAGGGAATGGTCCTGAACAGTAGTCACTGGCCCGCAGACCACGACCCACTTGACGGGCTGTGGTCCCTTTGATGGTCCGTCATAGGGTCCGTGGAAGGCCTCCGTCAGATTTTAAGTTGGGGTCATTTTGGTCTTTTCCTCTATATGTAGGACACCTAAACTACATCGTTTAAACCCGAAAATACATCATTTTAACCAGTTCAAACCTAGTAACTTAGTCAGAACTTACCTAGAACGATTATTCTCCCAAAAATCATCAAACTTAGAGCAAAAAGGAGAAGAAAGAAGCGACAACCTCTCAAGAACTAGCAGAAGAGTTTCTTCAGTTCCTGCCCCGAAATTGAAAGATTTATTCGTGAAATTCGTCACCAGGTATGTGGGATTTCACTAGTGGGTTCCTTTCATCCACTAGGTCTCTAGAATTCAGTCAGATTCTTGATTCTCTATATCTTGTTTACACCTAGGGTTTCTAAAACCTTAGACAATTGTTGTGATTTAGCTGTTGTAGTATTCGTAATCGAATTGTCATGTTTTCTTGGAAAGTTTGCTTAGTTCCTTGCATGAAACTTAGAACCCTAGTTGTGTAGATTCTCTTAGTTCATGAATTACACTTGCTAGGTTAGTTAACTAGATAAACATGCTCCAGTTTTCGAATATTACATTGTCAGTTCCTAAATGTTGCATTCTCAGGTTTGCATGTCAGAACATTGGGCTATCCAGTATTTCAGTTATGTTGTGTCATACACATTTCCAGTTGGGAGTAGGCTTAGCATCGAGTTAGACTAGGGTTCAGCATACCCTCATAGTCCTAGAACTACGCGCCCCTGTAGGTTTGTAAGTCCCCTCTGTGGGCATTAGATTTAGTGATCACGCCAGTCATGCCTTTATACCCCTGGCAAGGTATATTGGGTCCTCTCAATGGGCGTATACATCAGACTCCGCATTTAGTTCACGTGGTTTTATGTCGGTTAATAGTAGCTCCCACAGTTAGACTCTAGTGCATTTGACTAGGTTTTCAGTTATACTTCGGTAGTCAGTCTCAGTATGTTATGTTAATAATCAGTACTTGGTCATTGCATTCAATTTAGTTCTTTTCGGTTATAATTCAGTATTTATATTTTGTTCAGATGATATCATTGCTCAGTTATGCTTTGTTCAACTTGTATGTTTGTTCAGCTATTAGATATATCCTACATGCTCAGTACATTCCAAGTACTGATGCATACTCTGCGCTACATCCTTTCATGATGTAGGTTCAAGTCCTCAGCATCCAGATTACGCATAGATCGGTTCCCGATCCGTACTCAGCAGCTTCAGTGGTGAGTCCTCATACTTCGATGACAATAGATATGTTTTTCATGTTCAGTCTTTTATTTCAGTTTCAGTTTTGCTAGAGTTAGCTGGGGGCATGTCCCAGCAACTCTAGTCAGTAGAGGCTTTTCAGACATAGTATTAGATTCAGCTTTAACATTTGAGTGATTGTTCAGTATCTCTAAACTCTTAGTATGTTTTATATATATTCAGATCAGTAATTCCCTATCTTTCAGTTATCTCGTGTTTTAGCTTCTGCATAGTATCTCTTTATTTAGTTTTTAGTATGCTTATGATATGTTAGCTTCAGGGTTAGCTTGGGGTCACTCGTGATCCTAGGTCCCGTGTTTATGTCAAGGGGGTAGCCTCGGGGTGTGACAAATACATCCACCAAAAGATTTCTCAACCACTCATCTTCTTGCCCTGCCAACTCGAGAGTAATGTGTTCTGATTTAATGGTAAAATGTGCTATATAAATCTGTTTGAAAGACTTTCAAGAAATAGCACATGCATCCAAAGTAAACACATAACTACTAGTAGAGCTAACTTCATCATTGTCAGTTACCTTGTTTACATCACAAAATCCTTTTAAAACAACAAGAAATTTATTAAAATGCCAACACCAAACCATAGTACCTCTCAAATACCTTAGCAAGCAATAAAGAGCATTACAATGTTCACTACTGAGATTATGAGTACATCTACTCAATCTACTAACTACATAAGCTATATCAGGACGAGTGTAGACTTTACATTCTCAATTATTTTTGTATTTTCATCTTGAGAGACACTAGATTCTTTATTCTTTCTCAAGTGTATGCTAGGACATGCACCCAAAGTAAACACATAGTGATCTTAGACGTATTTATATGCCGAAGTTGCTAATAAATGCCCATGTTGGGATTGAATTTAAGAATAATCTTGAGACTATTGACTTGATTTATTTTAATTTGCTATGATTGTGCACTAAAACATGTGATTAGGTGTTGCAGGAACTTTCAAAGTGAATGGAGTCGATTTGAGGAAATGAGAAGCAAGTAAGCACGAAAATAAACTAAGGAGAAAAGCAGCACTGAGTGGCGCGAGGGGCCAAGGCTAGAACTACAGGCAACCTTCTCAAGCGCACTGCCTGGCGCGAGGCACCAAGGCCTCGATTACTGAAGCAATGCTCAGATGCACTGCTTGGCGCGGCGCGCCACTGCCTAAACTACTGAAGGCTTTTGCTGGCGCACTGTCTGGCATGATGCCCCATCATCTATCCGACGTGCCTAACAAAAGCTGACTGAATTAGGACTCCTAGTTTGACCAGATTTAGAAAATAATTTTACTAAACTCTATAAATAGGACTCTAAGGCTATTTTGTTAGGGTTCGACTTCTTTTTGGTGTGCAAGAGCAAGTATTAAAGTTTTGTAATAGGTTTCGATTCTCTAACTCTTTTTTATTTTGGAAATCGCATGAACAATATTATTTTGTGGTTTTCAAATATTATGAGTGGCTAAACACCCTTGTTATGGGGTTGTAGCTACGGATTGATTGTTGAGTATTAATGGTTTTTGAATTAATTCATGGTTATCGTTTTTAACTTACTTTTATATCTTGTTTTAGATTTCTTGATTGGCCATCATAGATATAAGTATCTTGTCTACTCTTAAAATCAGGAGAGGCTAAGGTAGATAGACCAAAGAATATAGAAAGCTTGATCCTCCATTAAGTTGAGTTGATTTGTGTTTAGGAGTGACGCCCGAACGAACACCGAGCTTGGTTATAAAACAAGATGAAAAGTAAATGCTCGCCAATTAGAAATGCCTATCCCCGCTCAACGATGTAGTTAGACAGCTAATTGGAGTAGGCGATTAGAGGTCAAGAGACCATAATCATATAATTAACCCTATGAATCAGTAACTTGATAACGTAAATTAGTTCATTGCCTGAGATATGATACAACCCTGTAATTTTCTTTTACTTTCTTAAAACATCACCTTGAAGTCGTTCACATTAGTTGTTTTATTTATTGCATAAGTTGTAGTAGTAATCAACAATGTTCAAACTCTTTTAGAAGTTACTCTTATCTAATTGTGGAATTAAGATAGTGAATATAAGTTGATCATAAGTCCCTTCAAAATGAAAACTCGTTTCTAAAGAAACTATATTACTTGCACGACCGCATACACTTGCGTGTGCAATTGGGAGCAACAAGTTTTTGGCGTCGCTGTCGGGGACATAGGAATTGATTTATATTTGATTTTCTTGAGTCTACAATTAGATTGTTCAAGTGTTAATAACTTGATCTTAGCTCTTGTATATTTCAGGCACTCTATTCTCAAGTCTGGCTCGAAAAGGGAATCTTGTCGAACCAGACGACAAACCTGAAAGAGCCCTTCGACTACGAAGAAAGCTCGCGAATCAAGAACATCAACAAGAATTGGGACTAGGTCTCCCGAAAGATATTGAGGGTGACTACGGAGGAAACATGAACAACGAAGGTCAAGAAGTACCTCCGATTATACCGGCAAGACCAATTCGTGATGTGGTAGTCCCACTCACAGCCAATGTGGTGTCTAGTATACGAAAACCACCACCTAGTGGCAGATTTGAGCTGAAACAGAACATGGTACAACTTATCCACACAATGGGACAATTCACCGGTCTCCCTCACGAGGATCCTCAAATCCACATTCAAAACTTTTTGGAGATAAGTGACACATACATCTCGTATGACATTTCATCGGACTATATGAGGTTGACTCTTTTTCCACACTCATTATTGGGAGCCACCAGGCAGTGGTTAGATTTTGAGCCACCAAATTCCATCACTACATGGGATTATCTAGCAAAGAAGTTTTTGAGTCGATTCTTTCCATCAGACAAAATTGCATAGTTAAGGAGTGAAATATTGAGCTTCAAGCAGAAAAATGGGGAGGATATGTATCAAGCATGGGCTCATTTCAAACAATTGTTGAATGCTTGTCCCCATCACTACCAGGCTAATGAGGTACTTGGTCACACTTTCTTTGAGGGTCTGGATTATAATGCATGAGTACTTATTAATAGTGCAGCAAGTGGATAAGCTTTGGCCAAAAACCATGAGGAGCTATTTGAACTCCTAGATAGACTCTCAGAAGGAAACTCCGTTTGGGATGGGGAAGTGCCAAGGACCACAACACAAAGGGCTGCAGGAATTTTAGATGTGGATCAAGCTACCGCAATAAACACAAAACTAGATGCAATGAACCACAACATAACCATGCAGTTCAAAAAAATTGCCCTAAATCAAGCACCAGTGAATGATATACAACAATCAACAGTTTGGTGCGGAGTATGTGGTAGTGGAGCACATGACATGACACAGAATCATGTGAAGCAAATTCGGATTCAGTTAACTATGTAGGCAATGTGCAAAGAGGTGGAGGTCAAAGTTTTGGCAATACTTATAACTCTAGTTGGAGAAACCATCCTAACTTCTCATAGGGTGGAAACCAAAACCAAGCGCAAGGGTCTAACCCATAACGATCACAAGGAATGGGGCAGCAATATCAAAATACTAGCCAAGGTGGAAATTCGAGTGCACCAAAAAAGGGGATGACTAATGAAGAGTTACTCCAAAAGCTAATGACAGAAATCAGTACAAAGATAAGCGCAAGGATAGATAAGCAGGATGAGAACATAAGGAACATCTAAATGTCCCAAATGAGTTTGGAAAAATAAGTTGCGCAAGTGGCTAATTCACTAAACTTGCGTCCTCAAGGAGGTTTGCCTGGTGACACTGAACCCAACCCTAAGCAATTAAATGTTGTGAGTACCAGAAGTGGGCTATAACAAGAGGAACTAGCTCCAAAGAAGAGAGATGCTGAGGTGGTCAATAAAGAAAATAAACAAGAAGAGGTGGTAAAGAACTCCAATGTTGAGAAGAATGTTCCTCTAATGAAACCACCACCTTCGTTTCCATAAAAGTTCAGAAAGAAGAATGAAGATGAATGGTTTGGTAAGTTTCTCTCTCTCCTTAAACAGGTTCACATTAACCTGCATTTGGTTGATATTTTGCAGAGAATTCCTAAGTATGCCAAGTATGTAAATGAGATAGTGGCAAATAAGATGAGGCTTACAGAGTATTAAACGGTAGCACTTATTGAGGAGTGCACCTCTTGAATTCAGAATAGACTACCCAAGAAGCTGAAGGATTCGGGTAGCTTCATGGTTCAAATAACAATTGGGCAAAGTGTCCATGCCTAGGTTTTATGTGATTTGGGTGGGAGCATTAATCTTATGCCGACATCCTTATACAAGAAACTTGGGTTGGGGAGTCTGAAACCAACCACTGTTATTAACCAACTAGATAATAGATCCATTGCTAGGCCAGAAGGTGTTGTAGAAGATGTGTTGGTACAAGTGAGATCATTGATCTTTCTTGTGGACTTTGTGGTTTTGAACTTTGAGCCTAATTTAGAGGTCCCATTTATTCTAGGGCATCCTTTCTTGGCCACTGGGCGAGCATTGATTGATGTAGTAGCTGGGCAGTTGACTATGAGGGCACATGATAAGGTTGAAGTATTTAATGTCTATCGCGCCTTGAAATTGCCTTTTGTCTATGAAGAGTTGTCTGCCATTACTGTTATAGACCTTGCAATAGAATCACAATTCATTGCTTCTGAAGATCCCTTAGAAAGAGTCCTGATAGGAAATGAAATAGAGGAAGATACTAAAGCTCAATATATAGTGTCTTATTTGAATTTGGCAGTTATTGGAACACATATAGGTAGAGTAGAATCATTGGATCGTGAATTAGGGCCTCCGCCCGAACCCTCAATTGAAGAAACACCTAAATTGGAGTTGAAATCTCTACCTGCTTACCTAAGGTATGCGTATTTGGGTATTAATGAAACCTTACCCGTAATACTTTCTGCAGAATTGTTTGAAACACAGGTTGATGCGACATTGAGAGTCTTAAAGCGAAGGAAGAGAGCTATTGGGTGGAAGATAACAGATATCCATAGGATTAGTCCGGCGTTATGTATGCACAAAATATATATGGATGAGGATCACAAACCAAGTGCACAACATAAACGTAGACTAAATCCCTTAATGAAAGAAGTGGCGAGAAAGGAAGTAATAAAGTGGTTAGATATTGGAACCGTGTAACAAATTTCTAATAGCAAGTGGGTAAGTCCTGTGTAGTGTGTCCTGATTAACGTTTCAAGCACACCTCATCCAATTCTAGGTGCAAACGATTGTTAAGCAGTATAAAACCTAACGAAGAGTTGGGGTCAAACCCACATGGAGAGGCACATGTTCAAATTCAGTTATGAAGTACAAATGTGATCTAAATAGCTATAGGAATAGAAATTATCAAAAATTACTAAGTAAAAAGGGGGTGAAAACAAATGTCAGATGGGGGTTTTGACTTGCAATTATCAGCTATAACGCTGTCAAAGAACGATGAAATAACAATATAGTGAGGAATTCTTGGGATGTGATCGATTATAGGAAAATTTCGCTATAAGGGTAATTGAAACTACTAATAAATAGCTAACTATCAGTGGGTAGGCTGGGCTATGAGTGAAATAGCTTTCTCTCGAACAACTACTTCGATTCAAGTGATTTCTCTCGAACATCAACAAGCTTAACATATAAGAACAACCCACAACCTTAATACATCCTCTCTCTCGAGCAAGATGTATAGTATTTGGGTTTGGGATTCACTCTTTCGAGCTAAACCCACATCAACCCAATACCTACAAATTATTAATCAAAAGCTTTGGTTCGAAAACCTCTTTCTCAAGCAAGCTAAGAACTCAAAGTTAGAACTGCATTTGCAACTACAATTCATAAATAAAAACACAACTAATGATTAAACCTACTTCAATATAGCATTTAAATTAGTAATAAACAATACCCATATGCTAATTCAACCCATAATCGCACAAGCACACCTCAAGAATTTGGGTTTTAGCCACACATCATAAAAATAGAAAAACGGTTACCAAATGCATTAGCCATGATCTGGGTAAGAGTCTCCAAGCCTTTACAAGGATTTCTAAGAATGAAATTCAAAAATCCACTTGCAAATCCTCCAAAATTATACCATTCGAACTAAAAAATTCAGAGAAAACTCCAAGTCTAGAATGGGAACTGTAATATGTGGGAGAGAACTCCTCAAAATTACATTTAAAATCCAATTTATAGTTTCACAAAATTTGGCCTGAAAAGCCATTAGGTGAGGTAAGTCGGGATCACCGAGTGGTTAAGCGATCTCCCTTTTCTCTCTTCGATCTCCTTTTCACATTGGTTCTCAACATCCTTAAGTCCTGTAACTTTGGGCGATCCATTTTTTCATCGCGGAACCGATCGGCGATTCACCAACTTTTCATTTCTATCGCAGACTTGTTTCTTCCTTCAGGGCTGACACGCTGGAACTTTAGGCGGTTTGAAGAGCCACTCGCCAGTTCGCTGAGTGGTCTTGGCGATTACCAGGAGTGCTCTTCTTCACTTCTTCAGCGTGTTTTGTTCCTTTTTTACTGTTAGTGTCCTTACTTTGCTCCTTGGTCCACATACCTGAAAATCAAGGCTTTAACATCAGTTTATAGCATAAATTAGGCATTTGAGGACACTAAAACTATCAAAACAAAGCCCTAAATTAGTTCAAATCTCAGACTTATCAACACCCCCACCTTAAACTTTTGTTTGTCCTTAAGTAAAACTCAAGATCAGCAGTTCAATAAGGATCTACAAATAGTGTTGCATAAGACTCAACATAAATGCACAAAACAAGGTTCAAATTACTCATACAATGATCAATTGTGCACTCAAAGATTCAAATTGTGATTCACCATTATCAAAGATGCTCAAGTTCAGAATACTTGCTTCAAATGCAAGTTTAAACTCAACAAAGGTACTCAAATGCCCTCACCACAACGATGATTCCATATTCACACAAAATTTCTCAACAATTTAAAGTCCGAAATCACATACAACTCTCACACTCACAAAGATGAACACATGCATGACTTCACCCATATGTTTGCCCTTATTTTCCAATCAACATTTGTTTCAGCTCACTCAAGATTACAAATGTATTTTCAAGGCTTGTAACGTGGCTAAGTGTAAATGTATGGTCATTTAGGCGTAGTGGCTTCTACCTTTATGAAGTATGGCCTGAACATCACTTTCTTCCTCTTATTTATCATTTCAAACATGTTCAAAATCCAGGCCATTATTCAAATTCATAGGAACCACATTATACCCCATTTCTTTAGCAATAATCACTACTTTATTTCACAACTTTTTCAGTCTTTTTTCTTTTCTTTCTTCTTTTTCATTTCCTTTTCTATTTATTTTTTACATGGAGGGGTTCCATCTTTTTCAAAGCAATCACAAAATGGGGGATTTCTCACACTTCTTAACTTTCCTTCTCCTTTCACCACACCCCCAACTTAGGTTTTTGGCCTAAGTTGGCTATTCAAGCAAACCATACTCCATGAACGTTATGGGTGAATGGATAAAGAGAGGTCACAATTGCTCAAGTTTCTTCCAGGAAATGGGTAAGGCTCAAAAGGTGCCAAACAAGGTTCACACATCTCACAAGGTTGGCCATAAAAGAAGTATATTGTCAAATTGATTCACTCTTCAAAATTCTTGCCTAAAATCATTTCAAGCGCTTTCATCACTCAATCAACTGGACCAACGAGACAAATTCTAGGTGTCATCACACACAATGTTCCAAGTAATCTCATCACACAAGACATTGGTACCAATATCAAATAAGACTTCACATTTTCTAGCTAGCGTGCAATTTTCATCACGAGAGACTCATTCGACAACCGGCTAGTCACAACGAGATGCTAAAAGTTCACATATTGCCTATGTAACTTTGTTTGCCTCATTGTAGCCATACAATCATTTTGTTCAATTAGGAGCACTATTCAAGTCATCGGTATTGACCACAACCGACACTCAAATTCGCACAAGAAGAGCCACAATCACACACAAAAAAGGTGGCAAAATCAAAACCATTTTCATTTAAAACAATGGGCCACAAGCTCAAATATCCACAATATCAAAATTCAACAACCAAGAAACATATATCAATAAACCAATATTCATAAAACAGTCACAAGACAGGAGGTGGGTATGGAAATACCTCACCCCACCCGACAAAAATAAGCAGTTGTCCTCAAATGCAACTAAAACAAAACAAAGTATAACAAGATAATAGAGAGGGAGGGGAAAAATGATACCGCTAGGCTAAGCCTGGGTGAATTCTGCATCTCAGTCACTTTGTTTGTCTGGGCATCAGTTCTCGGGGTCACACTCTGAGGTTGGGAATCAGTGCTTGGTGACTTGTCAGCCTTGGCTCCACTGGAGCCTGCCACAAAAATATCTCTAAAGGAGGCCTGTCTAGCTATCTCGAACATGGAACCCTCTAGATTAGCAAGGTCCTCATAAACAACCTCATCTCTCACCTCAAGTTGCTCCTCATCTGTCTCGGCCTCGGACTCAACAACAGTAACATCAGCCTAGTATCATCTCCGGTGGTAGCCGGAGGTACCTCAGCACATGCTGGAACATCAACACTCGAATCATCTGGGATCTCCATCGTCCCAAATAGTGAAGTGAAGTCTGTGGACTTCAGATGGTCCACATCCTTCCTCAGCTCAGAAACATCGGATTTCAAAGTCGTAATTGCATCAGTAACACCCTACCCTCTCTCACAAACCTCTAATCTCATTGTGAGGGCATCAATAGAATCCTTGAGAGGTGTTAGTGCAGCATTAATAACTCTTTCAATCATCTAGGGGACTTCGACTTCTAGCCGGGAAGCATGCACATCTGCAGAATGGGCTAGGCTCCCCATCTTGAGAAGCATGGCCTGAGTGATCGAAGGCTTAGAGGTGGAAGTGCTAGTAGCAGACCTAGCGGGATGGGGAGCAGAGGAAGTACCCGGAGTTCTAGAAGGAATGGAGCTAGAGGTACCTGAAGGCCTAGAAGCCGAAGTAGGCAAGACTGCCTCTGAAGGTATCGCATCAACATCAATCTCTAGAGATGTGTCTACCGGAGCTGCTCTCCTTCTGTCGGCCTCATCCCGTGTGTACTCGACTTTAATACGCCGAATGTCTATAGAAGATGTGGGTGTGATCTCAACATCCCTATTCTCATCTCCAGGAACACCGGCCCGACGACATAGCTCAGTGATTAACACCAGAAATGACAGTGATGTCTGTCTATGTTTGGACCTTATGGCCATCTCTTGCTCAATAATCAACCCCAAATTTATCCTCTTCCTAGCTATGATAGACCTAAGGCAGGCTGCCTTTGGATGGCGGAGAATGGAATCATTCTGTAACGGCATGACTGTGTTGCTGATGAAGCCAAACCAGTACCAAGCTGCTATGTTTAGGTCCTTTTTCTCTATTGGCGCTCCGACCTCAATCCACCTCGGGTGGTGTCAGAAATCAAGGGGGCTAGCCAACCCTTCATGTCATCTAGAGTGTTTGTAGTAATCATACTCTGGTACTTGTGCTCAAATTTGGTAGCCCTCTCAAACACAATGTTTATATCATTGCTGCTGCATATCACTTTCCTCCCTCGGACCATCACAAACTCCACTGGTTTGAAGGCACTGGCCTTCTTCTTCTTCCCCTAAGGTACCAGATCACTGTAAGCAGCATAAAACTCCCGGACCTATGTAGAAATTTATGGGACATCGGGCCTGGTGAAGACCTCGAACCTGTGGAATTAGAGAGTGTCCCACGCTGTTGGATGCCTGTCCACTACACCATTAGTGGACAATCTCTTCTCCTCCAAGATGGTCCTTAATCTCTCGGCCTTTAGTCGGTTAAGTAGCTAGGGATGAGGACCCTAAACTGGTGGTGCTGGAACCACCATCTGTGTTGGAGCTGGCACTGAATCTGAAGCATGAGGGGTCAGCTTAGGAATTCTAGACGAATCATGACAAGCTTTGGAATGAAGCTCTGCTCGCCGGGCCTGTAGTAACTGATTATCCTTAGGCTCATAGAATGAAGCCTGAGAATCAAATGACTCTTCCTCACTGCCGGAGTTGTACTCTGGTGTCTCAGCTATGGGCGCTTTTCCCTTTCCCTTTCCTCCCTTCAGAGGTAATTTCTTGCCCTTTGCGCTGGAATCATCTGCTTCCTCATTTATCACGATCCATCATTACCGATTTCGGGGCTGCATGCCACTATCATTTAAGTTTGTTCTAGCCATTTCTTCAAAACACATAGAAAAATGTTAGAAATAGTTCACAAAAATGCAGAAATTCAGTTGCAGAAAGACTCGCCGAGTCACTTAGGCGAGCCAGATCGGGCCGCCGAAAGTACCAATGCAAAAAATTTTAGAAATCAAGAAAGGTTGGAGATGTTCAGGGCCATTCGGTGAGCTATAAGTAGCTCGCCAAAAGTTATAGTGTATTTTAGAGGTTAGGGGCACAAAAAAGGCGATCAAGAAAACCTTTCGGCGAGTCACCGAGTGAACTCGGCGAGCTCAGGCTTTCGGCCAAAAGTTACAGAACAAATTTAACCAAAATTTGAAATTAAGGGCGATCTGAGGGGATTTTTTCGAACTATCAAACCACTCGGCGAGCTCGACGTAATTCGCCAAATGGCCCAACGTGTCAGTTTTCAACCCCATTTCCCAAAATCAAGCCCACAACCTCCAAATTCAAAATCAAACACATACACCATTCAATTAACACTAGACCCATACTATCCATGCCCTCGGGGTACTCAGACTTCCCTCAATTTGGCCAAAATTGGCCATTTGACGGCTTTTGCCCTTAAAAATGACGTCAAACGCTCCATCATTGGGAAAATTACGTCATTTGGCACAATTTGGGGTTATTTAGACTTCACTCCACTAGAGCCATTAAAATTACACCGCAACCCAATAATTAAACTCGATTTAACAAGCAAGAACACGAGAATCAATCAATTTAAAGAATTTAGGCACATATTTAAACAAATTTTGGGCAATCTAACACATTAAAGACAATTATACCAATTACACAACATGAAACAACAACAAATTTACCTATTTTATTTGATTTTAACCACAAAATTAAAGTACGGGGTTTGAAAAACCAACCTTAATGTTGAATTTTGAATTTGAATAGCTAGGTGGGAAAGTTCCACAATTCTGAAGGTTGATTTTACACAAAAAAATGGTTATAACAATAAAATATGCAAGATTTAAAGTTTGGGTGAGAAAGTACGAGAGTTATAAATGAGAGAAGATGAAGGATTTTGAAATTTTAAACCATTTGGCCTTTAAAACCTTTCAGTTCGTGGCACCTTCGGCGAAGTAAGTCGTGCTCACCAAACCACTAGGCGATGCGCCGAGTGGTATTTTTCCTCACCAAGTTTTACAAGATTCTCAGCAATTTTGGGGGTTCAAACGGCGAACAAAATCGGCCTCGCCAACCTGTTCGGCGAGTCGCCGATTAAGCATTTAGCCCACTGAGTTTTACAGAGTTCCCCTTAAGTATTGGTGGTTCCAA
Organism: Solanum acaule; assembly: GCA_036250505.1. Taxonomy (NCBI): domain Eukaryota; kingdom Viridiplantae; phylum Streptophyta; class Magnoliopsida; order Solanales; family Solanaceae; genus Solanum; species Solanum acaule. The sequence continues at coordinate 28,248 of JAJOOR010085561.1, read as the reverse complement.
CGACGGTCCAAGTCGAGGCTCACCGACCTGTTCGGCGTGTCACCGACTGGACTTTGACTCGCCAAACTACCTATTTTCCAATACTATTCACTTTTCAACCTGCACAATCAACACCCGTTATTCAAAATCAAATACTAAAGCATTAAAAACTTGGGTTGCCTCCCAAGAAGTGCCTTAGTTAATGTCGTGGCACATGAGGATACCAAATCGAGCTTCTTTTTTAGGGTTTGCCATTGTGTCACTAGGCAACCCCCCTTGTTGTCTTGATTCAAATGAGAAGAAATTTGACCCATTTGGGTCTCCAATTGCTTAATGAGATTGTGTGAGAGGTCACCATTTGATTGGGAGTTGAGACATCCTCTTTCATCTCTTTCAACACTTTGTTTGACCCTTTAACTTTGTTGAGAATGCATGAGAGCATATTTTCTATATGGCCACCTTCAGATTCCCTGGGCTTTTGATGCTCATGGGGATGGACGTACCTATCCTTACCCCCCTCTCTTTCCTTCGAGGTAGCATTACTATCATGCCAATCTCTGTCACGGTCTCTCCAGCCTTTATCTCTATTCCAACCTTGATTTCCACCCGATCTTGGGTAGTTTGCACGATAACCTCCTCCTTGATTGGCTAGGAAGTTCACTTCGCTTTAAATTGTGCTTCATCAGGGTTTACTCCACTAACACCCATAATATTAACACGTTTTGTACCAACATCCATGACATTTTTAGCCAAAATATCCAGTTGGGTCATCATTTTTGCCATGTTTTGGTCTCTCTCTTAATCATTTTTTATCTGCTCTTTTGTTATTCTAAAAGTGATTTGAGAGACTTGGTCTTCACGAGTGTACCATGCCCTATTGATCTGCAATCAAGAAGTTGAGACACTACTTCATAGGGTTGTTGCATTATACCACCAGGAACAAGTTGATCAACAACTCCTTTGTTCACTGAGTCGAGGCTCCTATAGAAGTATTGCAACTGCACATCATTTGGAAGTCCTTGAGTTGGGCATTACAACACCAACATCTTAAACCTCAGCCACATCTCATAGATTGGCTCACTTTCCAAGCGTTTAAAACCTTGGATGCTATATCTGAGTGTTATCATCTTCGATAGGGGGGAAGAATCTTACTTGGAATGTTGTGATCCCAAGAGGTGATGGAGTCCCTTGGTAACTCAGATAACCATTTGGTGGCTTCACCCATTAAAGAGAATGGGAACAACTTGAGACAAACCGATTCTTGTGATATGTTCTTAAATGAGAACAGACCACAAATGTCCACGAAGTTTCGAATATGCTCATGGGGATCCTCATGAGCCAGCCCCCCAAATAGTCCTTTCAATTGTAGGAGCTGAAGCATTGTGCTGGTGATGTGAAATACATCATTTCCTTCAGCCGGATGTAGACGAATGGCACCAACACCACCCAATTAGATTGGGTCATTTACATCATTAAGGTTCCCAATATCGTCTTGGTGGCCTACTTGGCTACCATTACTCTCGTTTACGCTCATTTCTTCCTCTATTTAACACAAGTAACACAAAACAAAAACTAAAGTAAGTCGATTCAACTACAACAAAAAAGATCACAATTCAACTTCAATAAAAGAATTTCTAAACAACACTCCCCGGCAGCGACACCATTTTGATTAACATTTCAAACACATCTCATCCAATTCTAGGTGCAAACAATCGTTAAGTAGTATAAAACCCAATGAAGAGTTGGGGTCAAATCCACAGGGAGAGGTACGTGTTCAAAATCAGTTATGAAGTACAAATGTGATGTAAATAGATATAGGAATAGAAATTATTGAAAAATACAAGTAAAAAAATAAAAAGGGGGTGACAACAAATGTCAGATGGGGGTTTTGGCTTGCAATTATCAGCTATAACACAGTCAAACAATGATGAAATAACAATATAGAGTGGAATTCTTGGGATGTGATAGATTATAGGAAAATTTTGCTATATGGGTAATTGAAACAACTAATAAATAGCTAACTATCAGTGGGTAGGCTGGGCTATGAGTGAAAAAACTTTCTCTTGAACAACTACTTCGATTCAAGTGATTTCTCTCGAACATCAACAAGCTTATTAGGTAAGAACATCCCACAACCTTAATACATTCTCTCTCTTGAGCAAGTTGGATAGTATTTGGGTTTGGGATTCACTCTTTCGAGCTGAACCCCCATCAACCAAATACCTACAAATGATTAATCAAAAGCTTTGGTTCGAAAACCTCTTTTTCAAGCAAGCTAAGAAATCAAAGTTAGAAATGCATTTGCAACTATAATTCATAAATAAAAACACAACTAATGATTAAATCCACTTCAATATAGCATTTAAATTAGTAATAAACAATACCCATAAGCTAATTCAAACCATAATCACATAATCACACCCCAAGAATTGGGGTTTTAGCCACACAACATAAAAATAGAGAAACGATTACCAAATGCATTAGTCATGATCTGGGTAAGAGTCTCCAAGCCTTTACAATGATTTCTAAGAATGAAATTCAAAAAACCACTTGCAAATCCTCTAAAATTGTACAATTCGAACTCAAAAATTCAGAGAAAACTCTAAGTCTAGAATGGGAACTGTAATATGTGGGAGAAAACTCCTCAAAATTACATTTAAAATCCAATTTATAGTTTCACAAAATTTGTCCTGAAAAGCCGTTAGGCGAGGAAAGTCGGGATCGCCGATTGGTTTAGCGATCTGCCCTTTGCTCTCTTCCATTGCCTTTTCACTTGGTTTCTTCCTTCAAGGCTAGCACACTGGAACTTTAGGCGGTCTGAAGGTCCACTCAACGGTTTGCTGAGTGGTCTTGGCAATTAATATGAGTACTCTTCTTCACTTCTTCAGCTTGTTTTGTTCCTTTTTGCCTGTTAATGTCCTTACTTTGCTCCTTCGTCCACATACTTGTAAATCAAGGCTTTAACAATAGTTTATAGCATAAATTAGGCATTTAAGGACACTAAAACTATCAAAACATGGCCCTATATTAGTCCAAATCTCGGACTCATCATGTCCCAAAGAAGGGAGGTATGACAGTTGTGAAGAACGAGAAAAATGTGTTGTTCCCCACTAGAACTGTCACTGGATGGAGAATTTGCATGGATTACCAGAAGCTTAATGAGGTTATACGAAAAGATCACTATCCTATCCCATTCATTGATCATATGATGGACCGTTTAGTAGGGCAGGAGTACTATTGCTTCTTATATGGGTATTTCAAATATAATCAGATTTTGATTGCACCTGAAGATAAGGAGAAGACCACATTCACTTGTCATTATGGTACATATGCTTTCAAACGCATGCCATTTGGACTTTGCAATGCGCCGGTGACTTTTCAAAGGTGCACGATGGCAATTTTTTATGATATGGTGGAGGACTTTGAAGAGGTGTTCATGGATTATTTCTCAGTCTTTGGGAAGTCTTTTGAGGTATGTCTCTAGAATCTTGATAAAGTACTTGCTAAATGTGAAGACATAAATTTAGTTCTCAACTGGGAGAAGTGTCACTTCTTAGTTCGAGAGGGCATAGTATTGGGTCATAAGGTGTCAAAGTCTGGACAAGAAGTAGATAAAGCCAAGGTGGAAGTTATTGAAAAATTGCCCCCTTCTATCTCTGTAAAAGGGGTGCAAAGTTTCCTTGGACACACAAGTTTTTACCAGAGATTCATCAAGGATTTTTCCAAGACTGCAAGATCGATGTGCAGTCTCTTGGAGAAGGTGGTGAAATTTGAGTTTGATGAGACGTGTTTGAAGGCTTTTGAGGTATGGAAGAGGAACTTAATTGAAGCTCTAATCCTGATTGATTCTAACTGGGAATTACCATTTGAACTCATGTGTGATGCAAGCGATGTAGCAGTAGGTGCAGTATTGGGATAAAGAAAAGATAAAGTGTTCCATTCAATCTACTATGCGAGCAAGACCCTTGATTCTGCTCAAGATAATTACACAGTGACTGAGAAGGAGATGCTGGCTCTAGTGTTCGCTTTCGACAAGTTCAGATCGTATTTGGTAGGTGCCAAGGTAATTGTTTATACTGACCATGCAGCTATTGGGTACTTATTCAACAAGAAGGATGCTAAACCAAGGCTGATTAGGTGGATATTGCTTCTCCAAGAATTTGACCTTGCGATCAAAGACCGAAAGGGTACTGAGAATCAAATAGCTGATCATTTATCCAGGTTAAATAATTTTTCTCATGTACATGAAGGGGAACAAATCCGGGAACAGTTTTCGAATGAACAATTGATGGCACTAGATATCTCTCAAGCGCCTTGGTATGCTGATATAGTGAATCTGTTAGTAAATGAAGAGTACCCTCTAGATGCAACCACCCACCAAAAGAAGAAGCTAACTCATGATGCTAAGTTCTACAGCTGGGATGAACCATTCTTTGTTCAAGCAAGGAGTGGATCGGGTGGTAAGAACATGCATTCCGGAATATGAGGTAAAGAAAGTACTCAAAAGTTGTCATGCAAGTCCATATGGAGGACACCATGGAGGAGAGCGCACAACGCACAAGGTATTACAATTTGGTTTCTTTGGCCCTCATTGTTTAAAGATTATATTGCTTATGTGAAGGGATGTGATCAATGCCAAAGATTGGGTACTATATTGAGAATACATGATGCCACTAAATAACATTCTTGAGGTGGAAATCTTTGTTGTGTGGGGTATTGACTTCATGGGTCCCTTCCCACCATCTAGTGGAAACCAATATATTTTAGTGGCTATTGATTATGTGTCCAAATGGGTGGAGGCGGTAGCTCTTCCCATGAATGACTCAAGAGTGGTGATTAAATTCATCAAAAAACACATATTCACTCGCTTTGGCCATCCGAGGGCAATCATAAGTGATGGAGGTAAGCACTTCATTAACCATTTAGTGAAGAATCTTCTTGATAAGTATGGTATTCAGCATAAAGTTGCTACAACTTACCAAACTTAAACAAGTGGTCAAGTGGAGGTATTGAATAGAGAGGTGAAGTAGATCTTACAGAAGATAGTGAATGAGCAAAGAATAGATTCGTCTGAGAAGCTTGATGATGCGCTATAGGCATATAGAAATGCATATAAAACACCCATAGGGACTTCCCCCTATCACATGGTTTTCGGTAAATCATGTCATCTTTCGGCGGAATTAGAGAACCAAGCATATTGGGCAATTAAAAAGTTAAATATGGACCTCGAGCTGGCAAGTAGGAAGCGAGTAGGTCAATTATATGAACTTTAGAAGTTTAGGCTCCATGCGTCTGATAATGCCAAGCTCTACAAAGAAAAGTAAAAAAGGTGGCATGACAAGCACATAGTTCCTCGCACTTTCACTCTGGGAGAAAAGGTACTACTTGATGAGTCCAAGATTCTGACTCATTTAGGGCTTTATTTGGATAGATTTAATGTTCTTAAATGCTTATTTTATGCCAATAACTGATGCAAAACCCTTGATTTCCAGGTATATGGATTGAGGAACAAAGCATGGACACTAATTTGCAAAAAGAAATGAAGCGAGCTGAAAGAATGAAGAAAATAGAGCCTAGTGATCGCCAAGTCCATTTGGTGAGTCGCCGAGTGGCAATTAGACCGCCTAACGTTCCAATGTGTCAAGCCTTGAAGGAGAAAATCAAGTTGGCGAGAGAAAGGAGCAGTCAACGGATCACCGAGTGGTTCCGCGATGCAGTGTTGGATCGCCCAAAGTTACAGAACTTGAGGAAGTTGAAGGCCAAGGCAAAAAGGCGAGGACATTGACCAAAGGGTGGATGGGCGAGCTGATCGGCGAGCCTGACTTACTGCACCGAATGGTCTTTTGCAGCATATTTTTGGCGATTATAAATACGTCTTTGAACTTTTAGTTTAAAAGTTTTTGGGACATCATATTATTTATTAGAGTAATTTTTCAGTTTGAACTCTGAGTATTGAGACAAGTTTTCCTTAGCTTTGAAGAATTGAAGTTTTCCATTTTTGAAAAATTGGAAGTGGGTCTTTGAGATTCTTCAATTTGGACTTTTGTAAAGACAAAATCAATCATACCCAGTTGATGGAAACACAATTTGGTAACGATTTTATCTTTTTATGATGTCTAGCTAAAACCTCAATTCTTGGGGTGTGATTATGTGATTATAGGTTGATTTAGTTTATGGGTATTGCTACGATTCAAAAAGCCGGTGCTGCAATGCCCAACTCATGGTTTACCCAATAATATTTTGCAGCAATATTTTTACCGAAGCCTTGATTTAGTGAACAAGGGTGTAGCTGACCAACTTTCTCTGGGAGGTCTGATGCAACAACCTTACATTATAGCAGCCCAACTTTTGGATGGTATGACCATAATTAATCAGGCTTGGTACACCCGTGAAGATCAGGTCTCCCTTCTCACGTTTAAATTGACTAAGGAGCAGCTTGAGAAAGACCAAGAGAGGGATCAAAACATGGAAAAGATCATGACACAACTTGAAATTTTGTCCAAAAATGTCATGGGAGCTGGTGCTCGAAGTGTCAATGTTGTGGGTGTCGGGTGTGTTAATCCCGATGAGGCAAAGTTTGAAGTGTTGTACAACGAAGAAGTGAACTTACTAGCCAACCAAGGAGGTGGTAATTGTTCAAACTACCCGAGGTAGGGTGGTAACCAAGGTTGGAGTAGGGATGGAGGTTGGAAGGATCGTGACAGAGAGTGGAGGGATCGTAACCCTACTTGGTAAGAGAGAGACGGAGAGAAGGATAAATATGTTCCTCCCTACGTGCGCCAAAAGCCCAAGGATTCCGAGGGTGGCCGGTCTGAGGATATGCTGTCTCGTATTTTCAACAAGGTTGAGGGGTCGGACAAGATATTGAAAGAGATGAAGGAAGATGTGTCGACTCTTAGCCAGACAGTTACCTCTCATTTCGTCTCTATCAAATAATTAGAGACCCAGATGGGTCATATTTCGTCTCTTTTAAACCCGAGACAACAATGGGGGTTGTTTAGTGACACTATGGCCAACCCCAAGAATGAAGGTTGAGTGAGGAATTGTGTCGTGCCACAACGTTAACTAAGGCGCTTCTTAGGAGGCAAACCAAGTTTTACTGCTTTCGTTTTGTTTTAAAATTAATTGTGTTGATTTTGCAGGTTGAAGTGTAAAATGTGTTTGAAAAGTGTAAATTGGACAAAAAATGTCCCATCGGCGACTCGCCAAAGAGGTCGGCGAGCCTGACTTGGACTGCCGTTGGACTTATGGAATTTTGAAATTGGAGTCTGTAAAACTTGGCGAGCCCAGAAGCAAATCGGCGTGTTACCGAATAGGTCAGCGATCGCGACTTTGTCTGCCGTTTGGACCCCCGCATTAATTGGAGGTCCTGTAAAACTCGGCGAGGTAAGTTCCCACTCGGCGTGTCGTCGAGTGGGTCGGCGAGCAAGACTAATGTCGCCAAATGGTGAGAACTGGATGGTTTTTAAAGTCCAAAAGTTCAAAAATTCAAAATCTTTTACATTCCCTCACTTTTCAACTTCACAAACTCACACCCACACTATATTTTCCCGTATTTTTGCATTATTTCCATTTCTTAGTCATTGATTGTGTGTTCCGAGTTGTATTCTTTGCCGCCTAGCTTTTCAAATCTCGTATTCGGCATATAAGGTTGGTTGTCTAAACCCCAAACTCATATTAAGCATTTTTTACTCATTTGCAATTGTTCTTGTCTTAGTGATGTGTGCTAGGCCTCTCTGAATCGTAATTGTGTGTTTGTGTACTTGTTTTAATTCGAATATCTTGCCTAAATTGCCTATATTGTTGATTTCTCGAATGTCATGCTTAAAATTGATCAAAATCATGTTGGGTTGTGTTGTTCTGATGTTGGGTCTTGTCTGGTGAAGTACTCTAAGTAACCCACATTTGTGCCAAATGATGTACTTTGCCCAATGATGGAGCGGTTAACGTCATTCATAAGGGCAAAAGTCGTTAAATGGCCAAATTTGGCCAAATGGGGAGAAGTCTGAGTATCCCGAGGGCATGGGTGTAATGGGTCTAAGTCTAATTGAATGAGTGAATGTTTTGATTTTGTTTTTGGGGGCTGCGGGGTTGAACTTGGAAGTCAAGGTAGAATGTAGGCACGTTGGGCAGTTTGGCGAGCTGGGTCGAGCTCGCCGAACCACTCGGTGGTTTGTCGAATCCCCCTAGATTGCCTTTAATTTCATGCTAAAATTGAGTTTGGGTTCTATAACTTTTAGCGAGAAGCCTGGCTTCACCAAGTGCAATCGGTGACTCACCGATCGTCTTTCTTGATTGCCCTTTCTGCGCCCCTAACCCCTAAAATGCACTGTAACTTTCGGCGGGATAGTTCTTGCTCGCCGAATGCTGTCGGCGATTCGTCGAAAGGTCTTTCCCATAGCCAACATGCCAATTTTTCTGGGAAATTTTGAACCAATCCTTCGGCAAGCTTGATTTGGCTAGCCAAAGTGATTCGGTGAGTCGCCGACCTTTTCGGTGAGTCTGTCTGCAACTATTTTCTGCATCTTTGTTTGAACTATTTCTAACTCTTTTTGATGTTTTTGCAGATATGGCTAGACCAAAAGTGGCCGATAGAGACATGCCACCCTGCAACAGGGCTAAGGGAATAAAAATCAACGAGGATGCAGTTGCATCCAAGGCTAAAACTACCAAACTTTCCGCAATAGGTGGGAAGGAAAAAGGAAAGGGCAAGACATCTGCACCTATATCACCGGAGGTCAGCTCCGATACTGATAGGATTTATGCCACTCACCTCACCACTTCTGAGAGTGAGGGTGAGCACCAGGATCCTCGGGCTACCACTTCTAAGCCTGAGGATGATGAGTTACTAGTAGCCCAGAGAGCGGAGCTGCGATCCAAGAGGATGAATGATCCATCTAGGATCAGGACTCCCTAGGCCACTACTACTCCTCCTGCCCATGCACAGGCTGTGGTCCTAGCACCACCAGTACAGGGTCCTCTTCCCCGGTCTATGAACAGACTAAAGACTGAGGGATTGAGGACCATCATAGAGGAGAAGAGGTTTTCTACTGATGGCGTCATAGACAGGTACCCAGAGATCATGAGCTGCCTGAGGTCACATAAATTCCAGGTATTCACTAAGCCCCGTGGCCCATATATTCCAAATTGGGTCAGAGAATTCTACAGTGCCTATAGTGCCCTAGTGCCACAAGGGAAGAAGCTGGCAGCCAAATTCAAGTCGGTTGACTATGTGGTCGTCAGGGGTAAAAAAGGTGCATTGTGATTATGTTGCCATCAATGCAGTCATAGAATGTTCAACGAGACTTGAGTATGACTATCAATACAAGATCAGGACAAAAACATTGGAAAATTTGAAGAAGTGGTTGGCTCATCTTATATCAAACGGTACTCCCAAGTAGCTCAAGGTTGGAGCATCCATTGAGAAATAGATCTAAACATTGCAACACGGTTCTGGTTTGGCTTCATCAACAGTACTATCATACCATCCCAGAATGAGTCAACTCTCCGCCACGCCAAAGCAGCATGTCTTGGTTGCATCATTGATGGGACATGGCTGAACTTGGGGATGATTATTGCACAGGAGATGCTTATGAGGGCCAAGAAGAGACAGACTTCCCCTCCATTCTCGGTGTTGATTACTAAGTTGTGCAGACAAACTCGGGTGCCTAGAGATGAGAAGAAGGATGTGGAAGTGATTCCCACATATTTTACTAACATCTAGACACTACCTGCACAGGCAGTATTGCCTACTCCATCCCCAAGGCCTTCAGGTGCATCTAGTGTTGTCCCTTCTGCTACTCCCAGTTCCTATACTGCTCACTTGCCTCCCATATCTGGTACTGTTGCTGCTGCTAGCCAACCCCCGCTCACCCAGGCTGCATTACTACGGATGGGGCAGCTAGCCCATTCTGCTGATAGACGCGCCTCCAGACATAAGGACACCATTCCTTGCATGATCGAGAGGGCTCTTGCTAATGTTGTGACACCATTAAGTTCTACTATTGATGACCTTATGGCATGTATAGCATTGTGTGAGCCAGGCCAAGGGGCCACTAAGGAGGTGACGTCTCTAAAGGCCGCTATTATTGCGTTGGGGAGAGATGTGGACCAGCTGAAGTCCACCGACATGTCGATGATTTTCGAGACAGTGGAGATTCCTGAGGTTCCAATTGATCCAGATGTGCCTCCGGTCACCACCGGAGATGAGGTTCAAACTGAGGAGTAGCTGCTACTAAGTCTAAGGATGAGACCGATGAAGAGATGCTTGTTGCTGATGAGGAGGCTTCTTATGAGGGTCTCACAAAGAATGAGGAGGCCATGGTAGATGCAGTTGTACAAATCTCACTAGCAGACACACCCATGACTGAGCCTAGTGGAGCTGGTATTGCTAATGTGACTCCGGGCACTGATGCCCAAGTTCAGAGTGATGCACCGGACACTGATGCCCCGACAGATGGAGTCACTATGTAGACAGGACTTTTCTTTACCTCCCTCTCTGTTTGAGGACAAATTGCTTTTTGTTTATGGTGGGGTGAGGTATTTTCATAGCTACCTCTTGTGTTGGTGAGATTTTTTATATTTATTGGGTTTTGTGCTATATATTGTGTTTTGACACTGTTTTTGTAGATGTTTGAGCTTGTGGCTCCTTATTTTGAATGTAAATGATTTTTGGACCCTTCCGAAAAATTTTGCCACCTCTTGTGTATTTAATCGTGGTTGTTCTTATGCAAATTTGAGTGTTGGTTGCGATCAATACCAATGACTTGAATAGTGCTCTCAATCGAACAAACATGAATATGCGACTACGATGAGGCCAAATGAAGTTGCATAGGCAATATATGAACTATTTGCATCTCGTTGTGACTAGATGATTATCAAATTGAGTCTCTTGTGATGAACGTTGCACACTAGAGAAAGTGTGAAGTCTTGTTTGACATTGGTGTCAATGCCTCGTGTGATGAGCTTACCGTGAACCTTATGTGATGACACCTAGCATTTGCCCCGTTGGTTCGGTTGACTAAGTGATACAAGCTCTTGAAATGATCTTAGGCAACAATTTTAAAGAGTGAAATAATTTGACATTATACCTTTTTTGTGGGATACCTTGTGAGTGTGTGAACTTTGCTTAAACACCCTTTGAGCCTTACCTTTTTTCTTGGAAGAAACTTGATGAAATTGTGACCGTTTTTTATCTCTTCACCCATAATCCTCATGAGATGTGGTTTGTTAGAATAGTCAACTTAGGCCAAAAGCCTAAGTTGGGGGTGTGGTGAAAAGAGAAGGTAAATCAAGAAGTGCAAAGAAGTCCCCTTGATCCATGGTTGTGAAAAAGATGGAACCCCTCCATACAAAAAAAAAGAGAAAAAGAAAACAAGAATGAAAAAGAAAAAGAATGAAAAAGTTTTGAAATAAATTTGTGAAAGTGCAAGAGAAATGGGGTGTCCGGTATTCCATGAAAAGTGAATAATGGGGTGAATTTTGATCATGAATGAGAATGATGAAGAAAAGGAAAGAAAGTATTGTTCATACTACATTTCATGAGAATAGCAACCACTGAACCTAAATGACCATACATTTACACTCCGCCCCATTACAAGCCTTGAAAAGACCTTTTTGATCTTGAGTGAGCCGAAACAAGTGTTGATTGGAAAATAAGGGCATACATGTGGGTGAAGTCATACATGTGTTCATCTTTGTGAGTGTGAGAGTTGCATATGATTCCGGAACTATAAATTGTTGAACCATTGTGTGTGAATATGGAATCATTCTTTGTATAAGGGTATTTGAGTACTTTTGTTGAGCTTGAACTTGCATTTGAAGCAAGTATTGTGAGCTTGAGATTCTTTGGTAATGGTGAGTCAGAACTTGAGTCTTTGAGTGCACAATTGATCCTTGCATGAGTAAGTTGAGTCTTGTCATGTGCATTCATGATTGAGTCTTGTGTAGCACTGTTTGAGACATCCTATTTGAACTGCTGAACTTGAGTTTTACTTGAGGACAAGCAAAAGTTTAAGTTGGGGGTGTTGATGAGTCTAAGATTTGGACTCATTTAGGGCTTTATTTGGATAGATTTAGTGTCCTCAAATGCTTATTTTGTACCAATAACTAATGAAAAACCCTTGATTTCCAGGTATATGGATTGAGGAACAAAACGTGGACACTAATTTGAAAAAAGGAACAAAGCGAGCTGAAAGAAGGAAGAAAAGAGAGCCTGGTGATCGCTAAGTCCATTTGACGAGTCGCCGAGTGGCCATTAGACCGCCTAACGTTCCAGTGTGCCAAGCCCTGAAGGAGAAAATCAAGTTGGCGAGATAAAGAAGCAGTCGGTGAATCGCCGAGTGGTTCCACGATGCAGTGTTGGATCACCCAAAGTTACGGAACTTGAGGAAGCTGAAGACCAAGGCAAAAAGGTGAGGACATTGACCAAAGGGCGGATGGTCGAGCTGTTCGGCGAGCCCGACTTACTGCGTCGAATGGTCTTCCACAACAAATTTTTGGCGATTATAAATACGTATTTGAATATTTAGTTTAAGAGTTTTTGGGACATCATATTATTCATTAGAGTAATTTTTCAGTTTGAACTCTGAGTATTGAGACGAGTTTTCCTTAGCTTTGAAGAATTGAAGTTTTCCATTTTTTGAGAAATTGGAAGTGGGTCTTTGAGATTCTTCAATTTGGACCTTTGTAAAGACGAAATCAATTATACCTAGTTGATGGAAACACAATTTGGTAACGATTTTTATCTTTTTAGGATGTCTAGCTAAAACCCCAATTCTTGGGGTGTGATTATCTTATTATGGGCTGATTTAGTTTATGGGTATTGCTAATTGTTAGTCTAAGTGTTGTTTAGAAGTGATTTCAATCAGTAATTGTGGTTTAATTTAAAGAATTGGAGTTGCAAATGCAGTTCTACCTTCGTGTTTTTGGCTTGCTCGAGAGAGAGGTTTTAAAACCAAGATTATTGATTAATGGTTTGTGGGTATTGGGTTGTCATGGGTTCAGCTCGAGTGAGTGAATCCTAAACTATTTTCCACACATTCATCTTGAGAGAGTGAATGAACTAAGGAGTAGGCTGTTCTTATTTTGCATGCTTGTCGATGTTCGAGAGAAATCGACTTGATTCGGGGTAAATTATTCGAGAGAAAATTTACCTCCTCTATAGCCTAGATTATTCACTAATTTACAGTATTTCCTAACAGTTGCAATTACCCATTTGTCTACATTAACCTACAATCGAATCGCATCCCAAGAACCCATCTCATTATTGTTAATTTTGTGTTAATTGTTGTTGTTGTAGTTGATAACTAAAACCAAAACCCCCTGTTATTTGACATTCGTGTCACCCCTTAATTTGAATTATGTTTTTATTCGTAAATGTCTATTCCTATGGCTGATTTGAGCATATTTACACTTTACTCTTGAATCTTAAACACGTACCACTCCCTGTGGGATTCGACCCCAACTCATTTAGTTGGGTTATTATACTGACTAACGATACTTGACGCTTAGAACTAGATTAAGTTTCCTTGAAACGTTAATCACTACTCTTCAACTCACGACTTAAGTTATTCCCCAGAAAACTAAGGTCAAAATGGAGTGGTCATTTCGAAGTGGTTAGGATGACGCAACATGGTGCTGTTGAGCTTAAAGGTAAAAATGTCCCGCCGTTCTTGGTAAATGGGCAAAGGGTCAAGCACTACTTTGATGAAGATGTGGATCGTGATCGAGAGGCTCTTAAGCTTAATGATGAATGATCTGAGTCGAGCCGTGATGTTAAACCAGGTGCTCCATGGGAGGCAACCCGTGAATGATATGTAATAGATAGTTAGCTTGTTTAATTTTGATTTTTTTGTAACTTGGTTTCAATTCCTAGAATCTAGTGAAGTTTTGTTATTTTTAGCATTCGATAGTTAGGATTTCAATTATTTGTAACTTATTTTGTAATAGATAGGTACTAAAAAAAATTGGTGTAGGCGTACTGACTGGCGCGTCGTGCTAGGACAGAAACTACAGAGAAAGTTTCATAGCGCATTGAACAACGCGCCGCGCCAGGGTGACAACTACAACACTCCTCTCCTGGCGAAGTGAAGGCGCGAGGCGCCCCAATCGCGCCTGAGCGCAGATTTTTGGATGGGTTGGCCTAAATACCAGATTAAACCCAACCCACCCCATTTCACCCTTTTAATTTCCCAAAACCCATTCTTCCCCTTTCTTTCTAAATCCCCAACTTATATTTACTTCAACTTCTCTCAAATATTTTTCTTCTTCTTCACTTATTCTCCTAAATTCCACCATAAAAACCCATACTCCCTCCATTATTCCTTCCCACAAAACTCTTTCACTCTTTCCTTCTCCATTTTTTTCTTCCTTCTTACCACCATTGCCAACCGACACCCCGCTTTTTTTTCCCTAATTTTTTTTATTTTTTTCTCTTTTTTCTTCATCTTACTAGTTATAATGGCACATAAGGGTAAGAATGTGGAAGGGGGAACAGGTTCTAAGCGTTCTAGGAAGGGTGATGATACCGGGTCTTCTAGTAGCTGCATTGTATTTCAAAATTTTGGCAAGAAAGCGGTGAAACAATATGGCAAAGAATTGTTTGAATGCCAAAAATAAGCCAAATATCTCGGCGATGAAATTGTCAATGTGGTACACTTACAATCTAAATTTCTGCTGATTTATGATACTATGTGTAATTTGGGGCTGCGCTTTATGTTTGAGGATCAATGGGATTGTAATATCACCTTGGTGAGAGAGTTCTATGCCAATTGGATATTGAGACCCGGTATAATAAGTCGGTTCCAATTCAGGGTAAGACTGTACGCTTTACTTCTAAAGTGTTGAACGTATTTTTGGGTACTTCTCATTGTGATGCAGATTATTACAATAGACTGAAAGAAACCCCTCCCTATAGAGACATTAGACATACTCTGTGTGGGGTAGATTCCACGGCTAGGTGGGACCGCAGTAATTATATTGGTAGACACGCCACTCTTCACTTTGCCAATTTGAACCAAGTGGCGAGAGTTTGGCTCAAAATCGTGTGTAGTGTCTTCTTACCGGGTAAGCACACCTCAGACGTTATTAGGGAGCGGGTAGTATTGGTGTATATACTGATGTAAGATATGCCAATTAATGTTGGAGCAGTGTTGCGGCAAAACATGATGAAGTTTCGCAACAACAAGCTGTGGAGGTTTTGCCATGGTGGTTTGATAACCCGATTTCTCCGAGCTGAGGGTATTGAGGAAGAAGAGATTGATATGACTATCTCTAGATCCCTATACCTTGTCTGTAATATGGTGGATGTCACATGCACCAAGGCTCTTGACACATCCCATTGACTTGTCTTATCGGCTTAGGAGAGGCAAGCATGAGACGACAGTTGGATGGCTTGCATGTTTGGCATGACAGAGTTGCAACATAGGATTAGGGGTCGCCCCGTTACTAATGATGAGATGGGGATCTTAGTTGAGCGCTACCCACTGACGAATAGTACAACCAATATATATAGAATGTGTTCGACATTTCAGGAACCTCTTGATGATGATGAGGCCATCGCTGATGAGGTAATAGATGAGGATGATGATGATGCTAACGTGGATGAGAATGTTATTGCGTTGATGGTGTTTGATGGAGGCACTGATGTGATGGATGGTCCTGATGATGATGACCAGGCCAAGATGTCTAAGAGAATATCTCTAACACCATACTTTGTGTTATTTGTGCACCCTGGGGACAGTGCTAACTTTTAGTGTGGGGTGGGAGATGACTCTCTTTGTATATATTTTACTGCTATTAGAGTCTTTTTTCTATTTGGGTTCCTCAGCTTTTGTTTTCAGTACTTTTTCTGAGGATAGTCCCATTGAACCGACTAGGACTAGTTTTATTTTTCTGTTGAGTCTTAGAGTTGTCATAGGAGGGATATTTTCCAATGATGGATGGATGACGACCGTGTTAAGGGAAAATTAGTCACTAGGAGTAGAGAAGTAGGAAACCAACATGTTGGCATTTTGAAACCTTGTCCTAGAAAGTTAGCCAGACGTCTTGGGTAGTCCCAATTGTGTATGCAACCTTGGAATGGTAACCTTGAAACAAACATGTGTTCGTTGTTTTGACTCTGAATGAATCTAAGTGGGCTTAATTGAGTGGAAACACCGTAATGCAATTTATATGAGCATGCTAGAAATGATGTTGTCCTTATGTGTGTCGTGATGCCATGTGTGGTGAGTAATTGCTTGGTTCTTGCTTTGATTGTTATCTAGAACTTGCCCCATATGTGTTAAATGAGTAGCTTGTATGACTTAGGGAAGGTTATTGAGGAATTTCTTTGAAAAAACCAATTCTTGACTCTATTGTATGCAGCATCCCAATGAATTATCCCTAGTAAATCCCCATTGAGCCCTTGGCCTTGATTTTTTTGTTAAGCCGCATGACTAAGACAAATCCCTTTTTATTAATATCAATGTATTTGATACTAATGTAATCCTTAATGCACTATGTTGAGAAGAAAAGTTGAAAACATTGGTAGAAGTTGAAAGAGGGTGAAAATGTTTGATGTGTGAAAAAGAGAAATGTGAAAACTATGTTTTGGCCCTGGTCCCTAGTGGATATTGTGCACCTCAACTAAGTCGAAGGTGACTATTTCAAATTTATGCTTAAAACATTGGCTCTGGTCCTATCAAGGATATTGTGTACCTCACTAGAGCCTCAAAGAGTTGAGGGTGGCTAGTGCAAATGCATAAGAAAAAAAAAGAAAAAGAAAAATATAAGAATAATAAAGAGCAAAAAGGGCAAAGCTTGAAATGTAAGAGGGAAAATATTAATGAAGTTGTACTTAGAAAAGAAAAGAAAAGATAGCAAAGATGTGTGACCGGTAAGTGATAACATATGCATTAGGGAGGTGTAGTCACTAAATATATCCAAAATATTCCATCCCTTACCTTAAGCCGGCATTACATCCAAATAGAAGTCCTCTTGATTCATTGGGAAATCCGTAGTGAAAGTGAAAGTACACTATGGCATGTTATGAGAAGTATTAACTTCATTTGTGAGAGTCAGTGAAATGTTTGAAAAATAGGCCTTGTCTAAAACATAATGTGAAATTGCTTGAGTGAAAGGCTATACTAAATACAAATGTGTGAGGGAATTCATGGCACATGTTTGGGTTCATCTATTTGGTGTGTTTGTATAAGTTTGCATTGGCCCAAAAATATAATAAAAAAGTCATTCTTTGAGCATATGTGTTGTTAATTGGTATATCATGGTGAGAAAGTAAATTGTTAAGTGTTGTATACAATGTGAGCTACAAAAGCATGATTAAATGTGTTTGGTTAATTTTAGGGTGGGTTGATAAGTCCAAAGGCAAGAAAAATGAGTTGATGGTTTAAAGATTGTTTGAGGACGAACAAAGGTTCAAGTGTGGGGTGGTGATCTTAGGGTATTTATATGCCGAAGTTTCCAATAAATGCCTATGTTGCGATTGAATTTAAGAATAATCTTGAGACTATTAACTTGATTTTGTTTAACTTGTTATGATTGTGCACTAAAACATGTGATTAGGTGTTGCAGGAACTTTCAAGGTGAATGGAGTCGATTTGAGGAAAGGAGAAGCAAGGAAGCACAAAAATAAACTAAGGAGAAAATCAGCACAGAGTGGCGCACTGCCTGACGCGAGGCGCCAAGGCTAGAACTACAGGCAACCTTCCTAGGCGTACTGCCTGGCGTGAGGTGCTAAGGCCTCGTCTACTGAAGCAATACATAGATGAACTGTTTGGTGCAGCGCGCCACTGCCTAAACTACTGAAGGCTTTTGCTGACACACTGTGTGGCGCGGCGCCCTAGCCTGTTCTGATGTGCCCAACAAAAGTTAACTGAATTAGGACTCCTTGTTAGACCAGATCTAGAAAATCTTTTCCTAAACTCTATAAATAGGACTCTCTGGCTATTTTGTTAGGGTTCAACTTCTTTTTGGTGTGCAAGATCAATGATTAAAGTTTTGTAATAGGTTACAATTCTCTAACTCTTCTTTGTTTTGGAAATTGCATGAACAATATTATTTTGCGATTTTCAAATATTATGAGTGGCTAAACGCCCTTGTTCTGGGGCTGTAGCTACGGATTGATTGTTGAGTATTAATGGTTTTTGAATTAATTCATGGTTATCGTTCTTAAGTTACTTCTTTCTTCTTATTTTAGTATTTCTTTACTGGCCATCATAGAGACAAATCTCTTGTCTACTCTTAAAATTAGGAGAGGCTAAGGTAGATAGACCAAAGAATATAAAAAACTTGATCTTCCATTAAGTTGAGTTGATTTGTGTTTAGGAGTGACGCCCGGACGAACACCTAGCTTGGTTATAAAACAAGATGAAAAGTAAATGCTCTCCAATTAGGACTGCTTGTCCCTGCTCAACGATGTAGTTAGACAGCTAATTGGAGTAGGTGACTAGAGGTCGGGAGACCATAATCATATAATTAACCCTGTGAATCAGTAACTTGATAACCTAAATTAGTTCATTGCCTGATATACGATACATGAAATCCAATGCATGCTGCACCCACATAATTGTCTTTTACTTGCTTAAACATCACCTTGAAGTCGTTCACATTAGTTATTTTATTTATTGAATAAGTCATAGTAGTAATCAACAACGTTCAAACTCTTTTAAAAGTTACTTTTATCGAATTGTGGAATTAAGATAGTGAATATAAGTTGATCATAAGTCCCTTGGGAACAAAAATTCGTTTCTAAAGAAACTATATTACTTGCGCGACTGCGTACACTATTATGTGCAATTGGTAACAACACATAGCCACTAGTAGAGCTAACTTCATCATTGTTAGTTACCCTATTTACATCACAAAAACCTTTTAAAACAGCAGGAAATTATTAAAATGCCAACACAAATCCATAGTACCTCTCAAATACCTTAGCAAGCGATAAAGAGCATTACAATGTTCACTACTGAGATTATGAGTACATCTACTCAATCTACTAACAACATAAGCTATATCAAGAAGAGTGTAGACTTTACATTCCCAATTATTTTTGTATATTCATCTTGAGAGACACTAGATTCTTTATTCTTTCTCAAGTGTATGCAAAAATCATATGGAGTTCGCACTGAAACTACATTAAAATAATTAATTTTTTCAACATCTTTTCAATGAAATGAGACTGACACAAACAAAAATCATAAGCAGTTTTTTTTTTTTACTCCCAAAATCACATCTGCTTCACCAAGGTATTTTATTTTAAAATTAGAATACAAAAAGTTCTTAGTGTCATTAATGACATTCACATTAGGGTCAAAGATTAACATATCATCTGTTTACACCCCAACTTTATTCAACTAGGAAGAAACGTCAGGGTGACTCAACAAAAAATCAATTAATTCAATTTTAAAAGAATTTTAAGAATAAACGAATTTTAAAAGAGTCGCCACCTAATTTTAGGAAAAACTAGGAAATCAATTAAATGATTTACAAAACCACTAGATTCTAGGTAAGGGGTTCAAGTGATTTCGAAGGGAAGGTGTTAGGCATCCTTCGAAATCCACAAATGTGGTTCCCGACTGAATTGATTTTTTTCAAATTGAGGAGGAGATAAAATAGTATACAAGGTTTTGGCAATCACTCTATTGAATAAAACAACAATAATATCAAAACAGCCTAAGGTTTGCCTAACATCGATGATATACATAATTAAACATATTCGAACTCCATTGGAATAGCTTCAATGGGAAGCGACTCCGGGGTACCTGTAAAGGCACTTAGTAAAATAAATGAATATGAAAAAAAATTAATGAAATAAATAACAACTTAAAATAAAAATCCGTCTTATTAACATGGGAGGCCTTGGAAATCGACTGTAATTTCTTCATCGGCCATTTTAACAAATAAAGAATATAAACATAAACTAAATTTCCGTCTTTTACAATGTGCATGACTCCAAAACCGACGGAGAGATTTTTTTCATTGGCGAATTTTAATAAATAATTTATTTAACATTAATTGCAATAATTGACATAAAGAAATGGCAACCAAAAGCTACTTTAACAAAAAGGAAAAAGGTTAAATAAATACGAAGGAACTAAGCAAAAATCAAATAATCATGACTTGTTGGAAAATCAAAATAGTGGTAATTTAATAACTAAAAAAATGGATTTGGAAAAAATGATCAAATCAAACTTCAATGAACATATATTTGGGAATGAACACAAATTTATAATCCAATTGTGAACAAGAACAAAAACTAAAAGAAAAACACGATTAAAAAATCTACCAGCAAAGTTAAAGGCAACATAAAATTAACAAACAAATATGATAACTAAGTGATATATAAAATTAACAGCACTAGTAAAAATAATCAAATAGACAAACAAAAATAATAACAAAAATAAATGGAACAAAGTATCAATACGAGAAAAAAACAGAACAACAATAAATAAGAAAATCTCTAAACAACTTAATATAGAAATAACAAGAAAACAATCACTTCCCAAATAAAGCTAAACATTATTGGATAAAACAAAACAAAAAAAGAGGCAAATCATATATTTAAAATAATTAACAGTGAGCATAAAAAAGAATAAGAACATACATTGAACTAAATAATCGATAGCCAAAATAATTTTAAAAATATATGCCATTAATATAAACAACCCAGAAACATCCAAATAAGTGTAAACATGATGAAACAATATCCAAAAATATTTATATAGAGTAAAATAATCCAAACACAAAATAAAAGTAGAACAATCGAATACATCAACATTTTTCGGCCAGATTTGTAAAATAAAGCAACATAAATATATAACTATGAATAGACCAATTAACAAATCAACATAAACAAACCCAAAATGGAATAAAATAAAGAGGAGAAGAAGAGTGGAGTGATACCATAGTGAGAGAGAGCAACAAAGAGGGCTAGATCTTATTTCTTGGAGTTGTGGAGCTCACTGGCTGCTTTCTCGTTGTGCTCGCCAGTGGTGGAGCTGTTGGCCCTTATGTAAATCTCCACTAATGTGAGAACATTTTGAATGAGATCATGTAGGGCTTGTCATTGGCTTGTAATATAGGCTTAGGAACGGGTAGGATATATATATATATATGGGATAAGAGTGACTTATTTCTTCTTGAGCATCACAGTGAATTTGTGTTTTTGATGATTGATACACTTTTGGCATCTGATCCTCTTCATTCTCCCCCATTTTTTCGACTTCTTATGAATTCTCATTTGTTGGAGCTTTTCATTTTTTCACCCATTCGTTTCGACTTCTTTTGAGTCCTTATTTTTTTGAAGCTTTTATTTTATTTCACCCCTTTCTATTGAATTTTTCTCCTCTTTTGTTGGAGTATTTTCCTTTCCATTTTTCATTGACCTTGTAGGGGTGTTTTTGTTTTTCTTTATTTCTTTCCACCTTCTTTTTTTTTCTTTTTCTAGAAGTCTTTTTTTTTTTTTGCTTCCTTGATTTTTGGGAGACTTTGTCTCTCTCTCTCTCCTTTGGCATCTTCAAAATTGGATCATCTCTTATATTTTGCACATCTTTGGTGCGCTTAAGAAGGTTGGGCCAAGAGAGGGGTAGTGCATGTAAGTACTCAGAGATGTAACGGCTAAGATGTGGTTGTCCAAAGAAAAGGCTTCAGGCTCGAAGTGGGAAAACTAAGGATTCATGTCATTTCGTAGGTTTTGAAAGGCACAATCGGGTCAAAGAAGTCCTACAATCCTTTCCCAAACCAAACAAAACTCAGGATTTCACCTCGATAAATATTCAAGCCAAGTTCTAGATCAACAGTGCGATGCAATTGAATTTTGATCTAAAAGCTCACACACAATGCACATGAAATCATGAGGTTGGTTTTATTCTTATCTTGAATGCCTGCAAGAGAATTTTCAAGCATCACAAAAGTACAAATGAGAGGTCCCAAAAGAATTCATGGTTCACCAAAAAGTCAGTCCTTTTCATCATATCAAGTATTTTTACATGTTCCTAACTGCATTGGTCCCAACTGAGTTGAAGACAAGACTCTTACAATATGTACACGATTTCATTTTTTTTGAAAGAATAAATACCGAACCCAAGAATGGCTGCCTACGTATCTCATCAAGATGAGAATCAGGTGTGCGTAGTTCATGCAGATATTTCTTTGAAAATATGCACAAACTATTTGAATTTTTTTTAATTTAAAAGAATGAATACCGAACCCAAGAAGGGCTGCCGACGCATCTCACCGAGATGAGAATCAGGTTCGCGTAGTTCGTGCAGATATGTCTTTGAAAATATGCACAAACTATTTTTTTTACTTTTGGAAAAATAATACCGAACCCAAGAAGGGTTGCCTACGTAACTCATTGAGATGAGAATCAGGTTCGCATAGTTCGTGCACTTATGACTTTGAAAATATACACAAACTATATTTTTTTTATTTTTTTTAATCTCGAAAGAATAAATACCGAATTCAAGAAGGGCCGCCTACGTATCTCATCGAGATGAGAATCAGGTTTGTGTAGTTCTTTCAGATATGCCTTTGAAAATATGCAGAAACTATTTTACTTTTTAAAAAAAATAAAATTGAAAGAATAAATACCGAACCCAAGAAGGGCTGCCTACGTATCTCATTGAAATGAGAATCAGGTTGGCGTAGTTCGTGCAGATATGGTTTAAAACAATTTCAAGATTTAAATAAACTCGGAGTGATTCATTGTATCCTCTTAACTGTCGATCTTTGTATTGTCTGTTGAATGTGGTCTCTCATTTTTCTTATAGTAACCACTTGTTGTTGTATTTTTTATTTTTTATTTTTGAATGTCTCTTGGAACTGTGTCTTCTCCCAATTAACCACGAGAACCAGACATTGTTATGACCATCCCCGATTGTCGTCGGGGATGGTTTTCCTGCAAAAATATGAGAAATGTGTGAAAACAGTGCCAACATGCAAAACTAATAATAAATAAATAAGTGCAACCTCATACTCAAAGACTCCCCTGATTTATCTTTTTGACATGAGATTAATGTCTTGTGAAATACAAAGACTCGAATTTCACAAGTCCTCTTGTCCCTTGCAACTTCGAACAAATAATTACTTCCAGATTCTGACATAAATCAAACTCTCGCTTAAAAAGAAGAAAAACTCAAAAGGTAAAAGTGTTAGTTCGTGTTCATAATGGATAATGCAAAATATCACACGAAGAATTAATTAAACACATAAGCACTACTTTGATTGAAGACAAACTCAATTATATCACATAACATACAGACAGTTATTACGCATCCTAAACAAATATGTGACCATTTTGTGCCAAGGATGACCTATCGATCTAAAGAAATTATTACGTCATTTGACAACATTGTCTCAAAATCCGAATTTATAGAAACTTTATGAATAAAACTGAATGGGGATACATAATAGGGAAAATGGATACAAATAATCAGTTTCACGCAGGGGTACCATCATAAACTATGCCTCCATGGACGGCCCATTTGTTTGATTTCTTGTCATCTCCGGATGTCCACGCTTTTGGATAAATTGGTAACTTGATCCTTCTTCGACTAAAACAAACTATTAAGCTCCCTACACCAAGGGACATTGTTTAGCCAAATGACGTATACATCTTTCAAATTCAAACACATATGCATGCTTGTCTTTTATTGACCAATGGGACAAATAAACACAAGGTGGGTTTCTAATGGGCCCAACACACCTTGGGTGTTGGGTCAACTTACTTCAAAATGCGCTAAATTTGGGATTTGGACTTCACTCCACGCTAGTTGACTAAGAGTGGTTTTTGAAAGACCGGGAACCCAAGCGGACAACTTAGGCTGGAACTCACGACAACCATAGGACACATGACAAACCAATAAATTGCCGATCATTCCGGAAAAGGGTCGAGTATAAAAAGTCCGGCTGCGATTACGCAGAAATCGTTCTTAATATACTATACATACACGTTAAAAAATGTCATGAATGCAATGACAATCTACATACAATTAAATGAATAATGAATAAACAACAAGTACAATATACAAACAATCAACAAAATATACAAGATACAATATATAATACAATAAAAGAAAAGTCTCCTCAATTTGAAAAAATGAACTCATAATGGTTAGAACCTCTATATCCCCAGCAGAGTCGTCATTCTGTTTACACCCCTACTTTATTCAAATATGAAGAAACGTCGGGGTTACTTAAAAAATAATCAATTAATTCAATTTTAAAAGAATTTTAAGAAAAAACGAATTATAAAAGAGTCGCCACCTAATTTTAGGAAAAACTATGAAACCAATTAAATGATCTACGAAACCATTAGATTCTAGGTAAGGGGTTCAAGTGATTCCGAAGGGAAAGTGTTAGGCATCCTTTGAAATCCACAAATGTGGTTCCCGACTAAATTCATTTTTTTCAAATTGAGGAGGAGATAAAATAGTATACAAGTATAACAAACATACGATATGCACAAGTAATAAAACAACAATAATATCAAAACAGCCTAAGGTTTGCCTAACATCTATGATATACATAATTAAACATATTCAAACTCCATTGGAATAGCTTCAATGGGAAGCGACTCCGGGGTACCTGTAAAGACACTTAGTAATATAAATGAATATGAAAAAAAATTAATGAAATAAATAACAACTTAAAATAAAAATCCGTCTTATTAACATGGGAGGACTTGGAAATCGACAGTAATTTCTTCATCGGCCATTTTAAAAAATAAAGAATATAAACATAAACTAAATTTCCGTCTTTTACAATGTGGATGCCTCCAAAACCGACGGAGAGATTTTTTCACTGGCCAATTTTAATAAATATTTATTTAACATTAATTGCAATAATTGACATAAAGAAATGGCAACCAAAAGCTACTTTAACAAAAAATAAAAAGGTTAAATAAATACTAAGGAACTAAGCAAAAATCAAATAATCACGACTTGTTGGAAAATCAAAATAGTGGTAATTTAATAACTAAAAAAATGGATTTGGACAAAATGATCAAATCAAACTTCAATGAACATATATTTGGGAATGAACACAAATTTATAATCTTATAGTGAACAAGAACAAAAACTAAAAGAAAAACACGATTAAAAAATCTACCAGCAAAGTTAAAGGCAACAAAATATTAACAAACAAATGTGATAACTAAGTGATATATAAAATTAACAGAACTAGTAAAAATAATCAAATAGACAAACAAAAATAATAACAAAAATAAATGGAACAAAGTATCAATACGAGACAAAAATAGAACAACAATAAATAAGAAAATCTCTAAACAACTTAATATAGAAATAACAAGAAAACAATCACTTCCCAAGTAAAGCTAAACATTATTGGATAAAACAAAACAAAAGAAGAGGCAGGTCATACATTTAAAATAATTAACAGTGAGTGGAAAAAAGAATAAAAAGAAACATTGAACTAAATAATCGATAGCCAAAATAATTTTAAAAATATATGCCATTAATATAAACAATCCAGAAATATCCAAATCAGTGTAAACATGATGAAACAATATCCAAAAAAATATATACAAAGAGTAAAATAATCCAAACAAAAAATAAAAGTAGAACAATTGAATACATCAACATTTTCCGACCATATTTGTAAAATAAAGCAACATAAATATATAACTATGAATAGACCAATTAACAAATCAACATAAACAAACCCAAAATGTAATAAAATAAAGAGGAGAAGAAGAGTGGAGTGCTACCGTAGTGAGAGAGAGTAATAGAGAGGGCTAGATCTTATTTCTTGGAGTTGTGGAGCTCACTGGCTGCTTTCTCGTTGTGCTCGCCGGTGGTGGAGCTGTTGTCCACTGGAGTTTCAGAGCTGTATGTGACGTCCCGCCACTTTGCCATTAAAATTTTGCAGCCAAGAAGGCACGGAGGTTTCTAGAGTAGAAGAGAGGCTTGCGGAAAGCTCTAGAACACCTTAGATATTTCAAGAAAATCTTAGAGAATTCTAGACAATGTAGAATTCTCTAGATAGGGGCCAAAGTGTAAATATCTTAGGGACTTCTCATGTAAATATTAATTGCACTTTAGTCCTTGGAAAGTAGTATAAATAGGGGTGCCACCCATTTGCAAAGGCACCATCCAAGCAAGCTAAGTTGTAAGCAATCTTCCAAAAGCAATACAAAGCCTTTTTCCAAAACTCTTTTTGTTCTTTCTAAGTCTTTCCTTAAGCATTCTCTTAGCGATCCAAGTCGTAAAGGCTTTCTTGAATTTACAAGATCTTGAAAGAGTAGTGAGTAAACTGTCAAGGGCCGCACGGAACTTTAGCCAACACTCTAAGTCTGTGACATGTAGCATGGTTTCAGGTGAGGTTTTGGTCGGAGTTTGAGGTCTGGTTGTTTCTTGTTGCTCGCGGGCTCACTGGAAAAAGAGCTCGTAGCTCACTGAAGTACCTACAAAACAAAAATAAAAATCGAAAAGGGTGAGGGGAAGGGAGTGGTTTCTAGGTCTGATTTCTAGTGGGGTTTCTATTGATGTTTGGTTGCTGGCCGTTTTTTGGCTGTAGTGGTGTGAGAAAATGAAGAAACGGGGTACGGTTTTGGGTGGCGTTCTGGTGGTTGTTTGGTGGTTCCGATGGCTTGGGTCTGGTGTTCCGATGGAGATGAGGAGAGTAACAGGTAGTTTGGGTTGCTATTTTGAGCTGGGTGGTGGCGGCAGCTCTAAGAAGATAAATTAGGGTTTTTTACACATTTTGAATTGTTCCTCCCAATCTAAAAAAATATTCACCACACCTTCATTTTTTAACCTAATCAAAACTTATATAGGAAAATAATTTTACAATGGGCTCAAATTGTGGGCTTGAGATTATGACCCAAAATTGTTGGTTAAATAAAAGGGCAAATTACAGAAATCTCATACTTTTAAGGCAAAATTACAATTTATCCCTTAAAAGTTTATAATTACATAAATCCCTCAAAAATTTAAAAAAATGGATACAATAATATAAGCGTTGGTACATTAATAAGAGGGTTGGATACATTATTAATTAAAGGTTACATATTTTTTTGTTGCTCTTTTAATGGAAAATCAAATCCCTTAAATCACACATGTTAGTAGATGATACAAAATATAACAGCTTGTTAAGATACATTAATGGCCAACATTTTATACATGATACACTAATCTGATGTGTTTTGTTAAAATGTTGAATCATGAACTTATTAACTATTTGTGAATAATGTATCTTATATGTAACTGATACAACATTTACTATGAAACTTCAAATACCAGATACACATACGGACCCATAAACAACTTGTTAACAGATGATACAAAATTTTACACCTTGTTAAGCAAGATACATTAATGGCCAATATTTTATACATGATACACTAATCTGATGTATTTTGTTAAAATTTTGAATCATGAACTTATTAACTATTTGTAAATAATGTATCATATATGTAACTGATACAACATTTACTATGAAACTTCATATACCAGATACACATACAGACGCATAAACAAAACTTGGATGATACATTAATGACTGAAATTTACTGAAAGATGCATGTTATAATACTTGAAACAAATACATTATAACTTGATTTACTTAGGGTTAGTGTATTAAATGATTACAAAGAATAATGATACATTAAATACGAGATCTGAATTTGTTCATTTTTGTGTCATCAATTGATTAACTAACAAAAAAACATTACAACATTCGAAAGAAGAAGAACTAAAACCTAACATCAGGTAATGAAGATCGAGAAATTGCAGGAACAAATTTTTGACCCCTTTTTTTGGAGTTTTAGGAACCTGGGTTTTCGAAGATGAAGCACGATCATTCGCCATTAACAATGGATCGTGGAGCCTTTTGGATCTGTTCTCCGCCCAACCAATATCTTCATAGTCATATATCCGATTAGTGTTACCATCATACATCAACAGTTAGAAGAACAAACAAAAGAGGATTTCAAGAGAATTACCGAAATTAACTAGAGTATGGACAGAGAGAGACTTGATTTTGAAAACTATTGGAGAAATCAATTGTCAAGATAATGGGAGAGAAGATTAAGGAGAGAAAGAAGGAAGGGATGAACTCTATTTTTTAGCGTAGAAAATTTTGTGTCTGCCATTTTTGACTTAAGAGAAAAATGAGGGATTTTGGAGATTTGTAAACTAATAGGGGATAATGGTAATAAGTGAACTAAAAGGTGGGATTTCTGTAATTCTTACTAAATAAAATATATGTGTATATAATTATTATCCTAATTTAATGGTATTTCTAGACTGT